>JBBPCS010035781.1:0-21444 GCA_037974645.1 Hollardia meadi
CCCCCCCCCCCCCCCCCCCCCCCCCCCCCCCCCCCCCCCCCCCCCCCCCCCCCCCCCCCCCCCCCCCCCCCCCCTTCAGGAGCTGCTGCATGACAAACTGCTTCTCTTCATTCAGGCCCAGAAACATCTGAGGGGAGAGAAGTCCCAAACGTTGATGACCTTTTATTTGTTGGAAATGGGAACAGTCAAAAAGATGGAATACTTGTTCACAGCAGGATTAAAAAAAATAAAAAAAAGACCCATGCATTTATTCCATTTGGGCCATGTTCATCAAGCAAGTCCCAGAGTAGGAAACTGCTCCTGGACGGCCAAAAAGTCTCAGAGTGGTGCATTTTGAAGACCATCAGAGGTGTTAGGTGTCTAATGTCCTCATCATGGTACCCTTCTTTTTTAAGGGGCATAATTCAGCTATGCAACACTGATTATTGTGTCAGAATCAACAATTGCGGCAGTCGTATATGAACCTTTGATTGCACTGACGCTCATAAAGATAATGAGAAGGGTCCTCATGTACACCTGACATCTCAAGTGTCCTGTTTCCAGGTGAAATCTAGATGAGATTTGAGACACTTTCATCAACACTAAGCCACTTGTGTGTGTCTCTTTCAGCCATCTTTGTTGTGTCAGTTACAGCTATTACAACTATTGACTGTAAAATAACGATGGACGACACGAGAGCTCCCAAAAAGTGAAGCCCAAACACTTTGATCGCCTCCTGGTGGCTGGCTGCAGTATAGGTCATAAACCCCTCCCCCTCCATGTTAGCAGATGGGAAATGGGCCAAACTAAAAACTCCCAAAGATGGTTTCTGTCATTTTCAGTGTGTTGAACCCATATGTTAACTGTCAGCACCATGAGTATAGTAGTGACTCTGGGATGCTTGGTAAATATGGGATAAGATAAATTGTGTGTGATTTCGCTTTCCTTCAACCTGCCTCGCCGGGTTTTCCCATGTCTATTTTTCTTTATTTCCCTCATTTCCCAAAACCCAGAGAGACTTCATCTTGACTTGTTGATTCCAATCACAGTTCTCACTTCAGAATGACCTCAATCCCCTAAGCTCTCTCTAAACCCTCAGCCCCATGCACTGAGCCTCCATTTTTGCAATTCCTAGAGAGTCAAACTCGGCGAGGGCGAGATGCTGTTCAGCCATCTGAAACTAAAGTACAGGTTTAAACGCAACTGCTTCTCCTAAAGGGCGCTGCCAGTCAAGTCACCAGTCAGAGGGAGAATATTATACAGTGCATTACAGTCTGAGCTACAGTTTCCCATGAGTGGATGTTAAAGGTCCAGTGTGAGGGATTTATTGGAATCTTGCAGTGAGGTTGCAGATTTCAATCAAGTGGATACAGCTCGCCTCACCTTCCCTTTCCAAGCTTGTAGGAGAACCTATGATGGCAGCTAAAAATGCAAAGGGACGTCTCGAGAGCCAGTGTTTGGTTTGTCTGTTCTGGGCTACCGTAGAAACATCAGACAAAAATTCAATGTTTCCACTTTGTTTTGTCGCTCGTTTTTATCTGCTAGCTTAATATGCTTGCGACAGATCTCTAGACCTCGTGAGAATGCGTTGCTGAGGCAGAGACAGGTCTCCAACAAAGTTATTTTCTCCTGATTTGTTTGAAAATACAATTTTAGTGTCAGAATGTTCAGAAGATATATAGTAAGCCTGTGAAAAACGTGTCCAATGTGTCAGTGAATGGTCTCGGTTTCTGAACTGTCTCTGGTGTGGCTCATTGATGAACCATAGAGCTCTATGGCACAGAGGAAGAAGATCCGCACACAGTACTTGTTAGTGGGATACATTCAATGTTGGGTGGGGTCTTTTTATGGTATTTGTTGACATAAATAAAAATGGAGCACATAACCAGAAGTTAACTAAAAGTATCAAAAGTTTCTGTGGGAAGATGGGTCTCAGAAAAAACCTTCTCTCGTGGAGTTTGTTCCGTTTTTTGTGTGTTGACTTTGTGATTCTGTGGATGAAGTAAACTCTGTGTTCAATCAGTCCTGTTTCCGACCCCTCCCACGGGTCAGAGGCCACAGTATTGGCTCCCACAGCGAGTGCGGAGGGTGAATATACTGTGCAATAAGACGTCAGCTATATTTCCTCCTCTGTAACTCTCCAGTTTCAGGACATACTGGGCTCAATATGAGGCAACGACATAGTACGTTAATACATTTTGCATTGAGCTGCCAGGAGTCAGGTTCTTATCAGTCCCTCCATCTGGACTCGAGGGGTTGAGTCCCATATGAGAAGCCTTTGCCTTACAATCTCCCAACTTTGATCTAATACTGTCAGTGAAGCTTTTATTGCCATTTGGACCTGATGGTGGCAGTTGTGCAAAATTGATAAGAGACCTCTGGTGTCAGGAAAATATCATGAGGTGCCAATCCTGTATTGATGCAAGCATTCATCATTTATATCTGAAGCTATGGCCAGCAGGATTTTGAAGTTTGAATCGATGTTTGGTTATCTTCGATTAATAGTACAAATTAGCAGAATAGTTGAATTTATATCTGCAACTTACCTTAAATGGTTTGGTTTGGTTCACTTTTTAACAGCCGTTAAATTCACCAGGATTTCTTAGCACTGGCTAAAATGATGAAAGTGCATTTTTCATATGAAAATATCACATTTTCAAAGCTATTTCCTGTAAAGAATGGTGCACGCTGTAAAGCATTCATTAAAGAGACAAATGACAGTGGTTGAAGATAACAGAAGAGGTAAGGACACACACAGTTCAAGTGACATTTTGAGTAATCATGATCCTTTATGTTCCAGAGTGTGATGGATTTAGTTCCTATGTCGGAACAGAACTGAGCATGTGCAGCATGTTCACGCTGTACCTCAGCGAGAGAGCGAGTAAGCACGGGCTGCTGTTCATGTGTTTTGAGAAAGGAGTGCGAGATAATGAACACTTTTGTCCTCGGGTCAACTTGGGTCAACTATATTGTAATATATTCTAAAGGTCTCTGGGTAGAAGCACCTCCAGCAAAGCGGAGTAGCACACAAATGGCCAAACAGTCTCTTTTTTGGTACGAAGTCAGTTGCTTTTAAATTGACATTTAAATTTAATTTGGCAGATTAATTTTGGAAAAAGCAAAATGATGTCTTGTTTATGTTCACAGCTTTTCTTCAATCCAGGAAGCTGCGTCGGTAAAAGTAAAAAAAAAAAAAAAAGGCTGTTTATTTAGTTGACTCTGTGTTACATTAATTGGAGTTTGTGCATGTTTGCATAAAAGAGGCGTGTTTGGCAACCAAGCCAAGGAGGCAGTTCATTCCCAACAGTGTTCATGCTGTAAGTTTCTATTAACTTTTATTTCTGATATGATTGAGATGTAAACAGTGTATTAGGGAAGTTGTAGGTAAAAGAACATTACGGAGCTGCGGGGGTAGTGTTCTGATTAAAAAAAAAACAATAACTCAATCACATTATATTTCCAATCGGATTTCGCAATAAAGAAATACAATTTTAAAGTATGCTAAAATCTTAATTTAAATAAAATAAAATATTAATTTATTAATGTATTTTAGTCCAATGTCACCATATTATCATAAGAATCCAGACTTTTAAGAGACATTTCCTTGAGTCAGTCCGGCTCAGATGAAAATAATTTGGAACATGATTTGTGACTTTAATCTCCGAGAGTTTCTGTGTGTTTCTTGTACTTGTACTCTTGCACTCATCGATATGTGTGTTATACTGTATGCTCGTTGTACTTTGACCGTGTATATGTGCTACTATGTTGACTGTTCGCTCAAGACAAATTTCTCCTAATGGAGACAAGAAAGGCTAATCTAATCTAGTCAAGTATATAATAATATATTTTGAAATGAAATATCCTTCATGTTTGGGGAAATTGCTCCATCTGATTTCTATTGCTGACTGTGAAACGTGTAAACAGAACATCTTATCCCATTATTCTGTTTATCCATCATGTAAATGATTGTCAAATGGGCCGATGACATTAGGAAAGACAAAGATTGATCAGTGCAAACCCCAAACATTGTATTGTTGTGGTATTTTTAATCAGCTGCAGCATCTGAAAGGTGTCTGTTTGCCAAAGCACAGTTTGTCCAGTGTTTCTCTCACTAGATGGTAACAAAATCTTGGTGTACAAATATATGTTTGGTTATGGCCAGAGATGTATAAAATGTTGATTGCATTTTTTCATATGTTATAGTTGGGTAAGATTTGTAATCAGGCCTGCCTCTGTGGAGTCAGAAGGTCAACCGCATTTCATAAGTCTAATTTCAAATATGGATAGGCCTAATGAAATCTGCAAAATTAAAACTGTGTCACGGGTGCAAGCTGTAGCTCTCTCCAGCGTTCTGCTGAAGAGTTGCTCCATTAATTGCAGCGGGCTGTGATTATTCACAAGGGTTTATAATTAGGAGGGAGTCGGGAGTGTTTTATGCTGGGTAATTGCACGGCACCATTTAGCTGGGGAGCAGTAAGCTACAGTACCATTGTCAAATCAAGGGAGGCTGCTTTGACCCTCGTTGCTTGAAATTGATTTTGAAGCGCCCATCAAACAGATTGCTTTTCGTAAACATCACTCTTCCTTAATTTTACAGCTTCTGATGATACGCTGCAGAGCCATTATCAATTTTCTGTTGAATTCCGGTGCGTCAGTCAGCTTCCCAAAAGCGTTTTTGGGGGGAGGAGGTGAAGGCCACATAATATGCAAATTGCTTAATATTGCCCGTAATTTTAAACTGCAGTCAGAAATGTATAATCAGTTGTGAAAGGCCAGGCAATTGGAAAAGCTTGTCACCTTCCATTTCTTTGTGATATGAAATGAATAAAACTAAATGGCTACATGCAATCTTGTCTGGAATTGTGTCCGTTGACATGTGGGACAAAGTGGAGCTCTATTTTGAATTATTTTCTCGGGCCTTGCACTGAAAAAAAAAAATTCTTTGCTCTCTTTTGTGTTTAATTTTCCAATGATCCACTGCATGTCAGCACCTGCCCGCTCCAAACGACTTCGGTCTTGCATCACTTTGAATGCTTTAATAAAACTTGTCCACACAAATATGACTGTGTTAACATTTCCCAGTCGTCTTTTTGGCTTTGTGCGTTGTGCCATATGGTGCCATGTGGTGTTGTTGCACAGGCTGCTCAAAATGTAGAAAATTCACATTAATTTTCCCCTATAAAGTCCGGAGCATCCGTTTGGATTTGCATGAC
Organism: Hollardia meadi; assembly: GCA_037974645.1. Lineage (NCBI taxonomy): Eukaryota > Metazoa > Chordata > Actinopteri > Tetraodontiformes > Triacanthodidae > Hollardia > Hollardia meadi. The sequence goes on from JBBPCS010035781.1 coordinate 5,193, forward strand.
GTGTCACAGGGGCCACATGGGGACTCAGTGAAAGAGTGCGGGACCAGTCGGCAGCTCCACTAAGGACTGCTGCGGCAGCTGTTTTCCTCGACGTCTGTTCCGAGGTAATGTGCCTCTAAACCTGATGGGCTAGAACAGCTTGCTCTTGTTCCATTCTGTTCAGCGGGGCAGACTAGTACTGGAGTTAACTTGTCACAAGCTCAACACCTACTACGGGAAGCCGAGGGCCGCCTGCCACCTTTTGTTTGCTCTCGAGCAAAATGGGTGAAACGCTGCCATGAGATAAGACGGCGGGAGATGCGAGAAGGATGAGTGGCTGCTGTGCTATTCATTATTCAGAAGCATGTGGTCACACAGTGCACGGCTGCACTCGTGTTTTATTTGAAATAGCATGTTATTGCGGTGTTGAACCTTTTTGGAAAATATGCTTTTGTAAGACTTGAAGAAGGGGAACTTGTCTATCTTGCACTGTAATTGCAACTTTTAAAGCACCTTTATGCGGCTGGTACGACCTATAAAATATGGAGTATTTTATGCCTCCATATCAATGGGAATATTTCTAAAATGGCTCCTACTGTATTCTGCTGTGCTTCATGAAATACAGCAGGAGGTGAGGTGGTCCTGTCAGTCCAGAGGGGAGGAATAGCTTCAAAGCCTCTGAGCAGGTCAAGGACAGCAGTGAAAGGGCCATGAATTTTATATGTTGCACATCATAAATACTCACATCTGAAGCGACAACAGTGCAGCTGTCAGTGTCCATCAATGTTCAGCCTGAGGTGGGGGGTGGGGGGACTTGGAGCAATCTGTTCACCCATGTTTTTATCCCTGGAATCAAAATACAGTAACAACGAATCGCATGTAAAAAGTGATATAGATTTATTGCCTGTGGCCATAATGTGTGTCAGTGTTATAACTCAACACTGGGTAACCGCACGTCAGTAAGTAAATAGAACAATTAGTCACAACTTCTCTGATCTCACGAGCAGCAAATACACACTTAAATAAAAGATGTACAATTTTGAGGTACTTAATGTAAATATTTTCACTTTATCTCATTTAATATTTCTTCTCCAGAGGGAAATATCATACTTTTTTACTCCATTATATTTTCTGACAGCTGTAGATACTTTTAAATAAAATATAAATAAAAATAGCAATCAGTACTTTCATTGAATTATGGGCATTAAAATTCACAGCATCTGCGGTAGACAAACGTAGCAAGGACACCACGAAGAAAACACAAGGGTTAAATTAAGGATTTATTAAATATAATAATATATAATATTCTTGTACGTTTAGTTGAAATTAGCTCCATCCGACCAGCTACAACAGTAGAATACTGTTTACAGCAAAAAATAATGAAACAATGCTGTAATATATGCAACATGAAAGGAGCTAATCTGCATAATAAGTATTTTTACTTTTTATACTTCATTTGGATGCTAACACAGTTGCACTTTTATTTAAATTAATGGAATAATTCAAAGATTGCAGGAGTTTTTATTATCAAAATCTTTATAAGTGAACAGAAAGAAATAATTTTACTTGTAGTGATGATTGAGATGTTTTGACTTCACTTTATGGGAGTTTTCATGTCGTCCATCTTTATATAGAGTCAATGCGGACATCTGGGTCAACAGCACACTTTGGTGAAAACATCCTTGACGGGCCATTTGAAAAGATTCTCTCCTCTCTCTTTAAAGGTGGAATAGGAAAATATGGCCTGAATTGCATACACTGACATGTTTATAATTCTGCCCTAACCACAGCCTGAGCCACTCAACTTGCCGCATGTCCAGACTCCATTAAGCAGGTCTCCGCACTTAGACCACCACAGATCGTGCAGCACAGCCGTAGTGCAGACATTACTCGGGTACAAACAGAATTATTATGACGCAGTGTTTCCGCTCTTCAGTACAGAATGTGAGTGGTCCTTTGTGTGCTCCACGTCAAAGTCCTGAGGCAAGTGGATTAATATTTAAATCTTGGACCATTACTGCACGAGGTTGTGCCAAATATAATTTTTTTTGTTTGCTTCCACATTACTCAGTCATCAGATGAATCCACTTTGTTTCACCTATTTGTTAAGCAACTCAGCAGTAAAACCCAGCACTGCACGCTTTACTGAGACTGCAAGGAGCAACAAAAGCATTCTAGCTTTCATGGTGGTTACTAATGTATGCCGACTGTCTGAGAAAGTTTTCATCAAAGTGGCGTATAGTAGTGCATAAGGCTAAAATGTGGTAGAGTAATATGATGGCAGCCATTTCCATTTTTTATGAGCAACACGATTTAAAACCCATACGTCTCGAACCAATCAGATTGTTTGCCCGCAACTGCCTCTTGTACACGAGGTCATCGTACCCTTCCTGTCACATCTGCGTCCATCAGTCACACACACACGCAAACATGTCAATCAAAGATGCTATCTTTAATCCTATCTGACACGGCAATCTGTGTTCGATGGTCTGCCGCCTCATGATTACCAATTCCCACGCAGAGATTAGAGCTGCACAACCCAAACCCGGCTGGAGCTCAATGCTCCTAACAACCTTGCTCCCAAGGTGCCTCTGCAAACAGGCAACACGATGGTGTTACTGCCTCTATGTGCCAGAATGACGCCGGCACAGCACACGAAGGAAGTGCAAACGGAGTATTAATTAGCAGAAAGGTCCCAAAGGCACAGTCAACTTGTTTTTCACTGTGAAACAATCATTTCTTTAGACTAGCTGCTAAAATAAAGTCAGTTTTGTAATATTGAACAGAGGTTAAATGCATCATTTGGTTTTGCACCTGCTTTGGCCCAGTCAGGATAATTTAGGGAATATGGTCATGCAGATGTTTAATTTCTTTATGTTAAAGAAATACTTAGGCATTTTAGGAAATGTGCCTTTTTGGCTTTCTTCTCCAGAGTTAGATGAGAAGATTGATACCAATCATGTCTGTACAGTCAATGTGAAGCTATAGCCAGCAGCCGACTAGCTTAGCTTAGCATAAAGACTGGAAAGAGGGGGAAACGGCTAGCCTGGCTCTGTCACAGAACCTGAACTCTAAAGCTCACGTTAGCGCAAAAGACTGTCCTCCCAAGAAGAACGACAGCATCAGATGTTTAAGTGCCCTAAAACGAAATGTTTACCTTTAGGTGACAACACGCCCGGACAGTCATAATAAATATGACTCTTTTCTGTCGGGAGCAAGGAGTCCACATAGGGAGGAGGTCGGGTGGATGGATGGGTCAACAAAAAAGATTAGACTGCAGTAACCATGTGTTTATTATTGTACCTGTGATGATGAAGGCGCCCTGAGTTAAACAAATATGTTTAACCCAAACTGCACTGTTTCGTGAAACTAGTTGTTTTAGTGCCTAAACACAACAGAACCATATACAGTACATGTATAGGGTTGTGACAACATAAACATCACAAACATCAACCCTCTCGATTAACCCTGTGCATAATATTTCACAAAATTTCAAACTCTTGCTTTAAGAAAATAACTTTTTTTTTTCTTCATGAAAAACTAAGTGAAATAAAATAACTGGAATGAAGTAAATTCATAATGCGTTATTAAAACGTATCATGCGAGTAGACCTGGGTATTGAGATATAAGTTAAACCTAATTACACTATATTATATATTAGATTCAATGCCTATACTGCCCTTATTTTATGTAATGTTGATGTTGATTTATAGGATTAAGCTGGTCTAAATCTATATTTTTTTTCTAAGTGAATCCTGTGAAGAGCAAAACCTCCCATGTGCTGGTCTGTCACAGTGTACTTTCCTTCTATTACCTGTCAGTGAAGCCCATTCCTTCTACTGATAACACAAATATCGGGTCTATTATAAACAAAAAAGGGTTAAGTAAACACTGTAGTTTTTTTTACATAATGTAGATTATTCCGCTGCTGAAAATAGTCCCCAACAAAAGCACTATTTCCTTCTGCTTGATCACATTTGATAAAAAATAATCTTTTCTTGTTGTGGGTTCGCAAAATTGGCTGCAATCTATCAAGCCTTATCATATGAATACTGCTACTCTATATACAATTAACATTTAATAAACTCAAGCCACTACTTTTTAATACTATACTTTACTGGTATCAGTAGAAAAGCAGTGTGAATCCAGTGTGTAATGAAGCTCTGAATCTAGCAGAACAGACAATGGCGTACAGTGAAAGTAGTAACTGGAGCCTCGCTTTAAGTGGAAGATCCCAGATGTCTTCTCTCCTCAGCACGACTTGCTGCAGGTACAAATTCAGAGCTAGAGGGAATGCAGTAAAATGAATAAGTGAAACACCTTTCTTCTCTTCTCGAGTCATCCTGGAGCTGTTGATGAGAAAACAGTGTCAAGTGGCTTCAGCTGTGAGTGATATAAAACTACCCCCATACTGAGCTGAGCAGAATAAATTGCTCGACACAACCTGAACGTGGTTTTCTTGTAGAGCAGAGACTGAGCCATCAGAGCATGTTTAGTCTACATCCTGCAGGGTTTAGACTTCCTGTTGCCATCTGGCCAGACCACTGACAAGTGTCTCAACCCAGCCTGACCCGTAGACATCAAGTATTAAAGATTCCAAATATAATATTTCCCGTAGATCTGCAAGATCTGTTTTACAAAATCAGCAATGAAGTAAAGAATAATAATGAGGCTGCCATTTATGTGTTAGTTTCATGGTTTATTCAGTCTCGTGCTGACACAAAAAATGTGAGGTGCATGAGATTTGATTATTTTAAGTCCTGTTGCTCCATGGCTGGCTGACAGACCAGCAGCAACAAAACAAACAGCTCCAGTCAGCTCGAACAAAGCTAAAAGAAACAAAGCATTACACAGAGTCCTGGTTAGTTAGAGCTGCAACACTCATTTACTTTATGTTTTTATCTTTTAGAGCTAGAAGAAGCTTTTGTAGGTGATGCAGATTGTTGTCTTTTGATTTCCCATGGTTTTGATTCCCATCTGGATTTTATTTTCTGAATTCATAATCTTATCTCAAACAGAAAACAAAGAAAATAGTAATCTGTGGTTATTACTACACTTACCACTACTAGAAACCCCTAGAAAAAGCTCATTGCACTTGGCAATGCCGAATTGTATAAAGTTAGACCGATAGGGTTTGATGTGAGGGAAAGCTTGTGAGCCGGAGCAGTGAGGTCTCAGGAGACTGAAGATGTCTTCAGCAGAAGTATTTATTGCAAAAGATGACAACAGTTCAAATGTCATCCCCAAGTCTACACTGTGAGACTTTGCTGTAATTTCTACAGTTATCCATCCATCCATCATCTTCCACTTATCTGGGATCGGGTCGTGGTGGCAGTAGGCTAAGCAGGGTATTCCAGACGTCCCTCTCCCCAGCAACACTTTTCCAGCTCCTCCTGGGGGATCCCGAGGCGTTTCCAGGCCAGATGGGATATATAATCCCTCCAGCGAGTTCTGGGTCTACCACGGGGTCTCCTCCCAGTTGGACGTGCCCGGAAGACCTCCAAAGGGAGGCGTCCTGGAGGCATTCTGATCAGATGCCCGAACCACCTCAGCCGGCTCCCTCCTCACCCTCTCTCTAAGGCTGAGTCCAGCCACCCTACGGAGGAAACTCATTTCGGCCGCTTGTATCAGCGATCTCTTTCTTTCGGCCACTACCCAGAGCTCATGGCCATAGGTGAGGATTGGAATGTAGACCAACTGGTAAATCGAGATCTTTGCCTTCTGGCTCAGCTCCCCTTTCACCACAATGGTCTGGTACAACGGCCGCATTACAGCTGATGCAGCACCAAACCGCTTGTCCATCTCGTGCTCCATTTTCCGATCACTCGAGAACAAGACCTGAGATACTTAAACTCTCTCGCAACTCACCCCCAACCCGGAGGGAGCAATCCGCCATTTTCCAGCAGAGGACCATGTCCTCAGACTTGGAGGTGCTTACTCTCATCCGGGCTGCTTCACATTCGGCCCCAGTGCATGCTGAAGGTCATGGGCTGATGAAGCCAACAGAACCACATCATCTGCAAAAAGCAGAAATGTATTTCTGAGGTTGCCAATCCTACAGTTATTTACCGCAAAATACCCAATAAAATACCATATTTTTTCTTTATGGTTCTCTACTGTAGCATGCGTTGCATTATGGGTATTTTTTTAAAATGACATTTAATGTAATTTACAGTGACTTACTGGTTATCTAGAATGTGCGGTATTCTGCAAAACAGTAGTAGTGCTACCGTAGATGAAGAAGAAACTTCTAGCAATTCATTCATTCATTCATTCAGGGTATCATGCTAGATATTAGAACTTGTTTCAAGGAGATGAGGATGTTTTAATAGCCATGTCTGTTGTGGTATTCTGTGACATGCTGCAAATGAGATGAAGATGCCTTTGGAAGTAGTTTGAAGTTTGCAACCCAATTGATGGCAATATTGCAGGGAAGGTCTTCTATGAAGCTAAACAGCTGTATGACTTCACCTGTCTTTTCAGCTCCTTGTACATGTTCAATGTAGAGTATCGAGAGTCAGCATCCGCCACACTGGAGATAGTTGAGAGGTAATTCACTGCATAAACCATTAAATAGGTATTGATGCGTGGGTTGTATGAGCAATCCATACACTTACTAACAATGAGAAAACAACCAGACTGGAGTGTGTTGGTCTCTTTGTCACTACCAAAACATTGCTCCTGTGACATCCTCATTGTGGACAGATAATTATTTTTGCTTTGTTGTCGGTCCAAAAATAGTAACTGAAAAACAAAATGAAGTGCTGTGATTTGGCTGGTGTAAAGATTATAAACACAGATTTGACTCATTTTCCATGAAAAAATGTTTTCTTTTGACTTGTGGAGTCATGAAATATAAACATAATTACTAAGAATTAAGATGGGGAGCATGAATGTGCTCAGTACATTTCATTTTATATTTATTATGAACAAATGGTAATTTTGTCATTGCAGTGACACCAGAGGATGTCAGGGTATCACAAAAATCATCAAGGTGCATCCTCTGAAGACAATGAATTTCATCACACACTGGTTATTAGTTCATCTTGACCAGTAATACAGACAGATGGATGGACGAAACTCACACAAAGGCAAGATTTAAAGAAAAACATTAAAATTTAAAGAAGGTTAGATAATATTGTTTTATTATGATTCAGTGCCATATAAATATATGATTTTCTGTGCCCTCAGTTTGTATCAGTAGGTATGTTTGCTGGTTGTGGTGCTTCATGTTGCTATATCTAATAGTTGTCACACTCTTGGTTATGAGACATCCTGGCTTTGAACTGCCCGTGGGAAGAATGAACATGCAGGAGTCGGTCTATTAATGATTCAGAGCTTTGTTTCACTGTTTACTCTTCTCTTTTTAGAGCAGGCCATGTGACATTACTTTTCTCTGACCCACTCATTTCTTCGAATGTTGTCTGCCGTCTCGTCTCGCTGCATTTTTTATCTGTCTCACTTACTCGAGTCGCAATGCTTATTGGAATGCACAGATTTGATTGGCTGATTAGCATCACGTGAGATGATTTACTATGCAGTTGGTGTGTGAGTTTCCAGGGCTGTTAGTGCTGTAGAGGCTTAAATTTCTGCTCCAGTTAAAACAGAAATGCTCTCTCAAAATTCACATGAGTTTACTGGTTATAGGTTCAGTCTGGATAGGACGGTGTCTCAGAGTAATATGTACTATAGTCATGCAAACCCTTGACAAAGAGGTTTTTAAGTGTACTTTGTATACCAGCATTTGTCAGTACCGACGTCCACAAGAGAGAACTCTCACCGGCAAGGAGTTGGTGCAGGTTATTCTGTCTAACATCATGTTACACGGCTAGTACAAAGCTGCGATCCACTCCGTTTGTTTAATTAGTTATTGCATTTCCTGTATGAGCTTCAAATTAAAAGCCTCCTCCAGCATTCAAATGGACAGAAACCCTTAATTTCTTAACAAGGCTTTTACTGTGACACATTTGCAGGACCGTGTTGTGGGAAACTCACAGAGTTTTCAATGTGCACTTGAAAAGTAGCGACTGCCACCTTTTCTCAAGTTGTTCGAGGCTGAAGTCTTATTTTATTTATTATTTTTGATGTTTAACTTTAGAAGAATATAAGTTAAGTTGAATGGTTTGTGTGAGAAATGAAAATATGATGTGTTACAGTTGTTTTGATGGGTTGTACTGCTGTTAATGTTCTAATACTGTGTTCCACTCGGGAGCGCCGGAGTCACTCGCGATTAAATGACATGCGAAAAGCACAAAAAGCTATTTTGATAACATGCGAAATGACTTGAGACACTGGCGTGTTATTCATACGCCATTTGGTGAGACCAGGCTGGATAGACCTCACTCTTTCCCTTTCATTTTCAGTGTTGCTGAGGGTTTAAGGTAAATTGTCACTTTAGTGAAAAAGCAATGCAAAGTGTCTGTAATCAGGTGCTATTCATGGAAGAAACAAGCCTGGTGGGAAAAAATCAAGTCCAATACACAGGACTATAATTATCTAACCTTAAATCTATAAAAGGTCATCCTTTAAGCCTTTGCCTTGATTGGAACAAATATAAATAATATGGTATACTTTAACCACAGTTGGAAATTGTAAAGGAAGTGATCAGCCATGATGAGAACAAAAGACGGGAGAAAATAAGACGGGATTAAAATGTGGGAGGATGACCAAAGTGAAATATGTCGAGTGAGTTGTAATTATTATTCTTAGTAACTCTAATCACATCCAGTATCGGTGATGAAGAAAATACCATTTTCATGCGAATGTAACACTTGGTCATTTCAGCCATAATTTGCACACTTTATTTTTCCTCTAGATTTGTATGTAACCGGTTTGCAAAAGCACTTTATGTGCAGTGGCAACAAGGGAAACTGAAGGGTGCCGAGGAAGTGGAATCTTTAAGAGCAGGGGTCTCAAAATCTGTTTACCTTTTGTAGTTGTGAACAATTGATTTACACACTTTATACGCTACTAAGATTTGCAACTTGTCGTTCCCTCCCCTCTCTATCTCTCCTGTACAGCATGTTAATCTCACCTCTCTTCAAACTGTTCATCATTAAATCAGAGTGCTAAAGTGTTTTTATGCTTTCATTTTGTAGTTTGTGTCAAATTTAGAAGCCTTTTACAGTTGTATTTTACACAGTCAATGGGTATGGTGCATGGGTACAGCAGTGCAGCTTGAGTGGACTTTCTGAACTACTTTAAGCAAACTGACTGCTTTTTGATTTTTGTATTATTATTGTGTGTTAGCAGCATCTAGTGAAGTAGAAGTTGGAGCCGAAACAGTCTGCGTATTCGTGCGGAACCGTCATTGTACAGCGGTCACAGTCCAGTGCACGCAGCCACAAACACAATTTATATTGATGCACGTAATGTGGTACCACCACAAGTTCAACCCAGAATCTTTTAGCCGTTAGCAACATGTGAGGTTAACACAACAAGCTGAATGGTATGTCATGCTATGCAGAAATGAACGCTAGAGCTAAAAGACCCACCTGCATCTTTTTATGTCAGTTTTTTGGAAACCATTCGGGTTCCGGTCAGCTGCAATACATGAATGTTTGGGGCTTTTTAGGCTGAATATTTAAATGTAGCCAAGGTGGAACTTATTGAAACACTTCTCCTTGTTTTATTTTTTTTTATTATTATTTTGTATTTTCAGTTTCAAATCATAGGTGATACTTTTCAGTTTTATAGCATGTTGTGACCTCTTGTCTTTTGGAAGGTGGAGTGTTTGCCAGTTTCCTATGCCAGTAGGCAAACTGCTACTGCAGTCCCCATTGAAGATTATAGTGAGTTTCATTAATGAAAGGTTGATTCGCATGCATCACTAGTCCTGTGTGAGCACTTTACACAGATTGAGAAGCCCTCTTGCAGTGGGAAATGGAGTATGACATAAGCAGGAGAAGAGCCTGCACTCTGGGGAAAGCCACAGTGCTGGAAACTCTGCGCCTGCATGATTATTCCTGAATTGATCAAAGAATTAAAAATAGAAAAATATGGAAATGAGGCCAGCCTAAAGAGTGTTTGCTTTGGGAGCATGGATGTCTTTTCTTCTTCAACAGTCTCATCCGACCCAGTAGGATTTCATTTCCAAAATGTCTAGATCTCCACAGTTTTCTTTCCTGCTTCTGTGCACTCATACCGTGCAATACAGGCCTGCAGCAAAATGTTTCCACCTCCTCCTCTTCCTGCCACTGCAGACCTGATCACAGCCAACCTCAGTGGCACTTACTTGTATCGTCGGCTGGATTTTGTGCTGTCCACAGCAGCCTTGCACTCGAACAATCGATTATTGCTGTATGCGATTCCATACAGGTCCTCTGAGCAAAGTCGTGGACAGACTGCTGTTTCCTCCTCGGAGTTAACAGGAAGACTTGGGTATGATTACACGCAGCTCGCTCCACCAGCAATACTTTCATCATCCAGCGCTGTTACCTCCGGATCCAGATTTCTCCCTGACCTTTTGTTATCACCTTTAAGTTCTACCTCAGGGAAAAGTAAAACACCTTCACACTCTCCGCCTGCTAGTTGGCTCGCCTTCCACTAGATTAAGTGGTGAGATTCACACAAGCCTGATACAAAGTGCAGATAGATAACTGCATTCAAATGAAGAATAATATGAAAGTTATATGAAAAAATAATTTATAGCTCGAACAAAAAATCATGCAATGATTGATTACATTAAAAAAAAGACATTTTCAACCTTATTTGCTAGATTCAGTACATATAGAATGGAAGTCTGTTCAGTTCTCTGGTTGCATGTTGTATTTATTATGTTTTCTGCAATGCAGTAAGTAGAGGAGTGACATCACAGTCTAACAATACTGTTGCAAATAAAAATGGTGCATTCAAAACTTAAAATATTATCGGTAAAATATACTTAAACCTGGAGTGTGGGACTTTTTTTTCATATAGATGAATGTCCGTTAGCTTCAAGCCCTTGCCAGAGGAGTTCACACGATGTTGATCAAGACGAGACAGCAGATGATGGACAGTTTATGAGATACCAGCCCGTTCTCATGCCCATCTCGTCAGATATCGACGTTTTTTCACGGCCTCTTGCATCTCATCCAGACGCACAAGGGTCACAATATACCATCAATTTAAAGCCGTCTGCGTCAGTTTCAGAGGACTTGAACAGATGACGTAGCAGGCGTACTTTCCAAAGTGAGAAAGTGCCAAGACTTTCACCCAGGAGACCGGAGTTCACGTCTTGTTTGAAACCAAGTGTCACCAGTCATTTCCTGAACCCTAACCAAGTAGTAACCAACCTAACCAACGTAGACCTTGTGCGTAAGAATAAGACGTGTGGGGCGTGAGCCTTTGTGCGTCGGTTCGAGACGCTAAAGGGTACTTTGCGTGTCTGGATATGATGCGAAGGGCACATGACAAAACGTTGGTATGTGACGACCTGGGATGAGAACGCGTTTTACGCGGAAAAATAAAGATTTTCAATGATTAAGACATGTACTTTGAATGCAAATAATGTGCTACAGTGCATTAAAAGGTAAGAAAATATAGTTTGTTTTTAAAAAAAATATTCCTGGGCAGGATCCCCACCGGACCCCCCCACAGAGGTCCGGGCTGAGCCACCAATGGCACCATGAGACACCAATCTGCACTAACTTTATAAGAGCTATATCAAGAGTGTATCATTTCTAAATTAGCTTCTTTAAAATAATACCCAAGGCATTTCACTTCCACAACCTCCCACCCCTTAGAAAACCACATCAGGCTTCATAGATTAGGCGCTTCATTAGGTGGTGTATTTAAGGTGTACGGTCAGCTTAAAAACTACAATATATGTATAAGAACAGCGTATGGTGGAATGTCTAAGGAAAACACTGAGTAGCACAAAAGGAAAAGAACACACTTCATTAACCAATAATTATCTTTCCAAACAACCACACAGCCTGAATATTCCCATTACTAACGGATTCCTGTTTGAGGAGCGGGGTGGGGGTATTTTATGTTGCATCTACGAGGTTGCTAATTAAAATCCATACCCCTAATGAGTTTTAGCACCCCTATTGGTTAACATGATTACCTAAGATAAGAGCAGTAAATTGAGGTCCTTTTAATTAAGTGTAAGATTTACAAGCGTTTTTACTGAAGAGGCTCTAAATTGACTTCCCTTCTGTACTTCTCATGGCCGAGCAGGCTCAAGCAAAGGGGTCAGACTCTCAGATTCAAGTGCTCTGAAATTACATTTACAAATTCAGCTTCCTGCTTTGCATTCGGTGTGGTGGCTTGAGAGGAAGGAGCATGGTCGGACTGTCTATTAGTTGGTCGAACACTCTGGTCCAGACTGAATTGTCTCAACAGCTTTTGGTTGTATTGCCTTGGAATTTGGTACAGACACTCATTGTCCCCACATGATGAATCCTCAGCATTATCCCCTGAATTAATTTCTAGCGCCATCATTGGGTTGACATTTTCAGGTTTGAGTAAAATGTCTTGCCAACTATTGGATATAATGCTGTGAAATTGTCAAATTGAAGATCCCCATGAATTCTTCATAGAAACTAGAATGGCACTCAGTAGAGCTCATAGCAGCCCTCTTATTTAGGCCTCAGCACCAACTGCAGCAGCTGGTGACTCTCTGTTAGCACCTTACTGAATCCATACTAACTTAGCTACACATTGGTGCTAGCTGCAGGTTTCTATTTGTTACCGTACAGCAGCAGGAAAAGACTAAATATAAACCAGCCAATACTTTTAGGGATAGGCAGATTATTGGTAAAATGCGCCACTTTGGCTGTTTCTATCTGTACCACTCTCACTCAATATCCTGCCCACAACACTAATTGGTTACACCTCATGATTAATAGCCCATCAACAGGGAATAATCTGAATATGAAAAGTAACTGAAGTAAATGAAAAGTTAAGTTATCAAATAGTAAAAATATATGTGCCTCAAAAATGTAAGTGGAATTGAAGTATAAATTTGCCAAAAAACTGAAATACTCAAGTACAAGCACAGTAATTGAGGAAGCTGTACTCACACTAAGATTTTTATTTTTTTCTGCAAATTTATATCCATTCCAAATATCAATTATCAGTCTCCTTGATCAGTAATAATCAGTATCGACCCTGAAAAAACTGAAAAGTAATGACTCAGTGGCTTGAAGCGTCAGACTCTTGTTTCACTGCACCACCTGTCACTCAAACTGTAGCTTGTTTCAGTACATGCTGCTGTGTTTTATCTGTTAAGCCATGTTTATTCTACATAAACCACGTGTTGTTGTTGTTTTTTGTCCTCTCTGACAGAAAGTGATTAGTGCGCCACATGTGAAAGCCTTCCTGAACTGGACATGCTGAATGGTTTGGCGAGAGGGAGCAATAAAAGCAGGCATTTACATGAGAAATGTCATGGATTATTACTTGAAACACTGGGACTTGCCCACGGAATGATTTTGCCCCAGTTTCCGTGTGATTAAACAGCGATGCACACAGAGTATTAAATCGTACGGTAGCACAGACAGCGGCGGCGGTGCATTACTGCCACTCTGGCCCTGGAGGTGTCGGGGCCTTGGCCCCTTTGTCTTGGCTGCTGGGTAATTGCTTTTCTGCGCCGGGGTTATTCATGTTTTGCGATTGGATCATTCGACCCAGGGCGAGGGAAGCCCCATTTGTGGCAAGGTTGGGTTGTTTTAGTGCTTTGCCTCTGAGCTGATTGTTTCAGCGAGGCTCTGCACCCACCAGCCAGAGCTGACGATACTGGCATATTCTGTATTCTGTCTACCCCGCTGTGACGAAAACAGACCGCTTTTTATTAAAAGTCATTTCCCATCAGAGACACCTTTCCCCAGTCTTTTTATTTCTATCTATGAAGCCTATTAATTTTTTTTTCTCTGACCCTTTTGCCTTTTTAAAAACACAGCTGAGTCCTCTGTGTCTGTTCTAATGGGATTTTTTCAAATGATTTATTCGCCTCTGATTCTCCTCAGCTCAGGTTTTAATTGGTTTCTGGGAAAAAAAATAAAAAATGGCGAGAAGATGTCGCATTCTGTCATCACAAACTGTGTGACATTGAGATGCACAGTTAGTGTTAGTTTTTCTGAATTATAATGAGGACACTGTTTTCTAAATATTCCACTGAACCATGTTGTCAGTACCTCAGTGGGATGCAACGCCTCACTGTATCCAGGTGTTTCAAACAGAAATGTAAAATCATTCGGGAAAGAAGGACTAATCATTTCTCATCAGCTAAACATACAGTATGTAGCTTGGTGCTGCTAGTTGCTCACTGCAGTATGTGTGACACTGATCTCTGGCTGACATCTCGCTTCATCCCGGTTTATATTTGTCTGACATTTTCAATCGGGTCTTTTACAGATCCTGCGTGAAGCCTGTTTTGATTTTCTCCTCACCCCGGTGTCACAAATTATCAGATTGTCTTGCTGGCATTTGGCGTGGTCAGAGTAGCTGATACCTGACCTTTCTGCCAACTGGTCCCTCCCGGCTTTCAACTGTTTCGAGGCCTCAGGACTCTGGCAACCGTATGAATTGAACCCTTAAATATTCCACTCCCCGTTGACAGTGCCAGGGTTTTATTGGACATATAAAACACGCAGGGATGTGAAATTGATTGTCGCATTTGACCGGGAAAGCAAATTATGTATGGAAAGTACACCTTGATACAGGGAGGTGTCAGTGGAAGTGAATTATTGATTAGGAAAGCTGTTTGATGTTGTACTTTGGGGACCTACGGCCAGTCGTGTTTGCCAGTTAAAGGCATTCATGATCTGCTCAGAAATGGACTTGATTTGTTATCGCATGCACTTCTCCTGCAAACACTTGGACACTAAATGTTTATAAATCAGTGCCCGTGCCTGCATGAAAAACATGATTCTCATAATGTGGCCTTTCTGACAATGGGGATAATAATTTTGCATTCTCCACCTCCGTTATAAAGATTCAGGAAATGGGACCCCAGCAAAGCAAATAGGAACTGTTGACCGAAAGCTTAAAGCTATCCAGATAAACTTTCATTTTCATATGTCTTTTCAAACAGAAAAGCCTTAGCTGCTACAGCTAACTGCATAGAGCAATGGGGGTTCCAGGGTGTCCCCCGCAAAAATGGGAATTTAATTATTTTTACTATAAGGTTCAGAACAGACAGGAAGCATCTTTTTCCACTTGTTTTCTATGGGAGGTAAGCGTTTTGTGCGCTGCTAATGCACCCTGGGCACCTCACGTTTTTGGAGGAGAGCTCCTTTCATACTGTGCAGTCTACGTTTGTGTTTTTTTGTTTTTTTTTGAAAAGCTTCTGGAGGCTCGAGGCTCATGCTGTTTGTTGAGTTTTCTGAATCTCTACAGTGGAGAGAGAAAGTTATTATGATTCCTCGATTATAAGACTTTGATATGACTTTGATGTTTGAAAAATACTGGAACTTTTATTTTAGATTTCTCTAGTCATCTATAACATGGGTTCTGAACCTTTTGTAGGTTAAGACAAAATAATCATAACACAACCAAAAATGGAACAAAACAAAACAAAAAACTTGGCTGTGACAGGATTTGGCCACATTCAACACTCTAGTTGCTTGTTAAAGTCGAGGAAGGATCCTCAAACGGCTGAATTTGAAGGATTCTACATCATTGAATGTCGCCGAAGGACTGTTCCAATTTTCAGAGTCCTTCGCACAGAAACTTCAAGGATGCCCGTGTGTATCCACAACATGCCTGAAGTACCCACAATCCTATGCTCACAATGCTTAGTGTGTCTTTTAAAAATAGTGAACCTTTTCAATGAAGAGAACTCGCTAGCTTGTTCCATTGTGTTTTCTCGGAATGATAGGAAGGTCTTGCCTAGCCCACGCAGGACTTCAAGGACCCGTCAAGTATCCTTGACTTTGAGAAGCTTTTGCTTTCATAAACATCACTGCCTGCCATTATGAATCCAAATGTAATGCAGTTAGGGTCATATTTCCTCACTACATGCTTTGGAGCTTTTACTGGTGTAGGGTCGTCTCCCACATCACTTTTTTTGTTTCAAAAACCATTTTGTGTCGCTGAATGTGAGGGAACGTTAGCTAGCTGTGGCAGACGTTAGCTAGCTGTGGCAGATGTTAGCTAGTTTTGGCAGATGTTAGTTAGCTGTGGTAGACATTAGCTAGCTGTGGCAGACGTTAGCTAGCTGTGGCAGATGTTAGCTAGTTTTGGCAGATGTTAGTTAGCTGTGGTAGACATTAGCTAGCTGTGGCAGACGTTAGCTAGCTGTGGCAGATGTTAGCTAGTTTTGGCAGATGTTAGTTAGCTGTGGTAG
>JBBPCS010035807.1:3943-21439 GCA_037974645.1 Hollardia meadi
CTGCTCACATTAAAAGCCCGGGCTGCCCTTGGCTGTCATATCTCTGCAGAGGTGAATAGACAGGCCTCAGCAGCAGTGACACACACCAATGATGAGAGCTTTGTTGAGAGTGGCTCAATCTATACCAACTCATCCATAAAGCCCACTCCATCAGCTCTGGCAGCAGTGGAGACCACCCTATTATCACAGCTCACAGCCTACCTTCACAACCCCCCTACTCTCTCCCTGTGCATCTTCAGCTGAGGTGTAACAACCCTAAAGCTGGGGAAAATAGGTCAAGCTCCTCACCATCTGTTTTTTCGGATCCACTTGGAAAGCATCCAATGGGGACTGTGAAATGCTTCAGCGAGACCCCCAATGATATTAAAAACTTAAAGCAAGGCTGCACAGAGGGAGACATTGCGGAATCTAAACCCAAGGATCGCTTTGTTCATGTTAATAAACTATATAAATCCCTTGATCTGAGAGAAGCTTGGCTGGCTGAGGACAAATCACTCTGGTGGTAGAGGGGCTTCGTGGACAGAGGAGGTTTGTCTTAACTCTGCTGTCCAGCTGAGCAGCTGCAAGGGTTGATTCCAACATATTGCAGATGAGAGGTTAACTGCTCCCAGTGCAGAAGGGGGGATGGAGGTCACTATCTTTGTTAATGTCTTGGAAACACACAATATGTCGAACCACCGTATCTGTTTTAAAGGACAAGGGACGGTTTTTGTAGATAATTCACAAGCACTGATAACAGCTACAGTATCAAGTCTCATTAGCACGAGGAATAAATATCAGTTTTCTTTATTTTAGATAATCCCACTGGAATATGATAAAGACAGTTATGGGACTACAGCATATTCTTCAATTACTGCATATTAGAGTTTTGTTCTACAAGACCGTCTCTGGGGGTTTGATGGTCTCATTTTAGTGAAAACTCAACAGTTTTTCTGCATGTATAGTCAGTCAGACTAAAGCAGTAAAAAGCACAGAAGTCTCAAAACACCATTTACGAAAATATCTTTTATGTATTTTCTTTCTCATTATCACAAAATTATAATTTTGTGATTTAAGCATTACAAGGTTTGTTGCGTTGTCTGTTGACTTTTCAGTCCAAAACCCAAAGACTCTTCATGTACTACCATAAATGACAAAGAAAAGGAGTAAATCCTCATATTTAAGCTTGTACCAGCAAATGTTTGACAGTTTCGCCTGAAAAATGACTGAAACAGAATCCAGATGCATCATGTTTTTGTTAAAACGTATATTCCATTGCAAGTTTGAAATAATGGAACACATTTTTTACAACTTGTCACTTGACATCATCACCTGATGTGTCCTCTGTGGCCATCCGTAGAAAAAGGCAAGAAACAGGAGATAAATGATACAAGGTCGGATCTTTCTTGCCCTCAATTGGGCCTCCTATGCAGTCCTGTCAGGTTTTCAACAGTAACTACACCCAAACCCCAACCTCAACATAGCTCAATACATAGCTTAGGCTATGGTATGTTTAAGTTTAGGTTATATGAGAAGACATATATGGCACAGGGCCACGGTTGTTTTGGATTTTGTTATTTGGATACAGGCTAAGAAGTACTGGCTCAGAGGCTGAAATAATAATCTTGTCATATAGAGTTATAAGTCTTTATACTTTATTACTTACCATATTGGCTAAATCATCAATGCCACATTAATAAACAAAAATGACGAATTACCACTTAAGATTTTCTTTGCCAATCAAATAGCCAGTTAGTAAACTGATAAACGATTTGTCAGTTCCGGTTTGTAAATGCAACGTTCAAAGTTGGCCCGTCCTCCCCGGCTTGTAGCTTCCTCTTGGATGTGAGCTCATAATTCAAATACAGGCAGAGGGCAGGGTCACTGCAGATACAGAAACCGCCGCACAATTCTAGTGGCTCATAAGTGATGATTGAGAGGAAGAAGATCCTGGCCTGCCCGATCAATAAGTTCTGTAAACTCAGGCAAAGATATGAATACAGCACTCTGAAGCCAGACACAGCAGTATATGATAGCTACATGTGTGCAGGTATTTAACTATGTGCTCTTTTGAGCATTTGCTGGTACCATCTATGGTCTCAGTACTGAAGTGATGAAGAAATGAAGACAAGAAATGTTTGGTAATCTTTCATCAAAATCACATTCTTACCCTCTGGCCAAACTCCCCAGGCTCCCCAGGTAGACCCGTTAGACCCGGAGGACCCTGAGGAATAAAATGTTTAGCTGTGTTTTCATGAACAGGTGTTTTTTTTTCCCCAAAACAACAAAATATCAAAAGCTAAACAGCAGCAAAGGGAAAACATGAATTATAATCCTTACAGGAGGCCCCTGGGGGCCATCAGCTCCTGGAGGCCCAGGTGGTCCAGCATCTCCCTAAAACAAGTCAAACACGAGTTAAGATCTATCATATTCTATTACATCTACAGTTTACGCTGTTCTATTCAAAATGTTCAGATAACAAATATTTTAAAACATGCAGTATGACATGTAGCAACAATAACAATTTCCTATAAGGTAAATACACCACGATGTGTCCATAGTGGTGTATTTAGTCATTTTGTGTTCATGATGACTGCATTTTCATGATTGGATTAACACTGCATTAATCATCCGCTCCCCAATTATTTTCCGTAAAATACAGTAGGTAATTCTACTATACTACATTAACATAATCAATACTATGAGATAGCCTTCAAATGTTTATTTACCTGTTAACAAGGCAAATATGAGTTACAGTTACTCACCTTCTCACCCCGTAAACCTTCTTTTTGAAACTGAAATAAAAAGAAAATATGAATAAATAATCGAATTATGTTATATTTTAAAATTAGTATATCATTGTCAGATTAATTTTTTAAAATAAATACATTGGAAGAATGTGTTTTCCAGTGCTTCAGTGGGCTGCAATGAGCGATATTTTTGTTATCAATTAATCTGCTTAATATTATTTATAAAATGTCAAAAGAATTAAAATGGCCCATTTCATTTCCTACAGCACAACAAGAAGTATTAAAATTACTTGTTTTATGCGGCCAAAAGTAAAAAAAAATAATAATAATTGTTTAATATCATAAATGCCAAAAAAGAAAATCATCAACATTCTCATATTCCAGAAGCAAATTTTTGTGATTATCGCTTGAAAATGACTGAATTGATTCATCCATTTGCAAAATGGTTACTGACCGCATTCTGGATTGAGTTAAATTTGCACCCTATTCTCACATTTGATTTTTTTTTTTTAACTTTAGTATTCGAGTACTCTATATTTAACGTGAGTACTTGAATATTATACTTACATAATATATTACTTCATATATTAGGTCTATTTTTGGCACTTACCACATCCCCAGGTAATCCGGGAAGGCCTCTCTCCCCCTGCGACATGGTGCACACAAGGATGAAAACCCCGTCATTAGAATCAAGAGACTTTCAGGGTAAAGCACCTCAGGCAATCCGGTAATGATATGGCAACGACCATAATTTATGAGATGACACAGAGTGTACTGATTGTAGGCCTACAGGAAAGTGAATCTTGTGTGCAAAGTAACTCGGAAATTATTTGTGCTTGTGTGTGTATGCGTGTGTCCTTGTGCATGCATATGGGTGTGGTATAAGCATGTGTGCACCACTGGAAGAATCATCAAAGGGACTAATTATAGACAGACAAATGAACTCTGCACTTTATTTTCTCAGACAAATGAGCAGGCTGACTTTGATGGTACACAGAGGAGACTGAGGCATGTCTGGAGAGTGCAGGCTATAGCTTGGGAGACTGATGATACCTTTTTGAAATGATCTATATCAGCGCAGCTTAATAACATCACGCTTATGTTCGGCTATATCATCTTTGAATTGTTTCTAATCACGTGAACAGTGTTTTGCATACAGTACAGGGGGCATACCTTATCGCCTTTAATTCCGCTGGGCCCGGGTACACCAGCCAGTCCTCTTAAACCCTGATCAATTTGAGACAAAAGCTTCATTAGTACAAAGGTCACAGATTTATATCTGTGGTCTGTTTGGAACAGCAGGATCTTAAACAGAAGATCACGACTTACATCTTTTCCAGGAACACCAGGTTTGCCAGGTAATCCGTCTAAACCTGCCTCACCCTAAAATGGAAATGTGTGCAACGAAGCATGTTTAATGAATAAATGCCAGTTTTGGTACTCCACTGATTAAATAAAAGTGATCTATAAGGTCATGAAAGCTTTTATATTTAGTAATCTAAACTCCCAATATCTGGAGAGAAAGGAAATGATGTATGTTACATTATATAGTTACAAAGTTTTATAAAAAAGTTTTGAATATTTAACATGTGCAGGAATAGCTACCATGGCTTCACAGATAAAAGGCGAGAAACTCAAATGTCATCAATAAAAAAACTCAAGGAAAAAGACGCCTCAGTAGTGAACAAAATGGGAAAAAAATATATATCAAAAAAACAAAACTAAGGGCACAAAGTTCTCCGTAATATAACAGCAGTGCTTCTAGCTAAATGCTAATGTCAGCATGCAAACATGCTCACAATGACAATGTTCGAGGCAAAACTTCATCCTGAGAGGAAAATGAATGTCTGGACCAAACTTCATGGTAATCTATACAGTAGTTGTTGAGATATTTCACAGAAAACTGCAAATGTCAACCTAATAGTGACACTGGAGGAAGAGTTAGGAGTTAGGAGATCGCCAAAACCATTTATGACACATCATCACACATCAGTAGACAGTGCTGTGGACCCCAAAACACCCCCCGGACTTTTCAGTCATCAAACATTGCCCTGACTTCAACCCCAGGCTCCTCTAAACCACCTATTCCCTTTATCACTTTACTGAGGCAAGTACCTTTCCAGTTTTCACCCTCAGGAAATTACTTACTGACTGACAGGCAGCTTTAAACTCTACATCAGCATGTTTGAATGGAGCTTCAGTCCATCGAGAACCTGCGACACATCCTCATGCCATATGGCAAAGTAATCAGTGTACTGATTCTTACTACTTGATACGGACACTCTTGTTAAGGTCGTTTAATTTAAATTCACGTTGACATCTCAGCATGATATGTTATAGCCTTTTGTGGTTACTCGACTTGGTGAAGTATCACTTGACTCGAATTCATTCGGAAACCACCGTGATGCTGGGAGATAACCTTTTACTGATTTATTAGCAGCCTGAATTGTAATCTAACATCACTGTGATGGCAAACAGGGGAAGGTGTCAGCAACTCAGAGGAAACTCAACGAAGCTTTCGCAGGCCTGAATGAGCTGCGTTAGAGCCAAACACCCCCACAGAAACCCAGACAGGAAGTGTGGAGAGTGAATCAGGGAGGCCACATCTGTTTGCACAATTACGCCCCTCACTTCTCAGTGCCTCTGAGAAGAATGGCCTCTCTCACAAGTCAAGTCACTGTCGTCAGGATTTGCAGAACTTTATTCTGTACAGGGTCAATCTAACATCATGGTTAAAATCCCAGGACACGCTGGGGAAACATGGAAAGTAAATGAGTAACTCTCTCTTGTCCCTCAGCATGGACTAGTTTGATCAAGTGCTCTTGAGCAAAATGCTGAACCCCAATCTGTTGCAGAAGAGTTATGTGGCCAATAGTTGTAGCAGGTAGCTCCTGAACTGGTGCAGTATGACTTACCCTGCTTCCAGAAGTTCCCTTTTCACCTTTTATACCCGCTTCACCCTAAAGCGAACATCAGAATATAATTTTAAAAAATGAATATTGTCAAGTCAGATGTTAAGTGAAGTGCATTGAGATTATACTCACTGTGACACCTTTTGGTCCAGGCATGCCAGGAACTCCTGCTTCCCCTTCCAATCCCTATGAGATATAAATGGGACTAAATTATATTAGTGGACGTTACTGACTTGGTACAAAAATGTCACCATTACTGACTCAGCAATATACAGCTGCCAACTGCGGGACTGCTGAGTCAGAGCTGAATCAATGTCGGACTTTTAACTGAGCAACTAAGAAACCTGAAACTCCCAAAAAAAGGAACAACAGTTGTCAGTGACAAGACCCCCCCACCCAACCACCCACCATGGGGAGAACCTTGACCTTTGACCTTTGACCTCTGACCTCACTTTTACTTTTTTTTCTCTTGCAAAGAATGAAAGAAATGTGTCTTCTCACAATCACTTGCAAGGTATCTTTATTTTTAACCACTGTTCCTTTTTTAATAAACCGTATTCTTCCAAAAACTTCTCTAATCTAAATGATACACCACAGCCCGCCTTGTTCTCTTCACTCGCAGTTGTTCCTCAGAATAGCTGTTAGCTTGACTGATATTCAAAGCCATAACTTTCGAATGTTTACACAGTGGTACCAATTTGAAGCCATTAAGACAGTATCCTAGTTTCCTTTATGCTATTATTAGATTTATCACAATTAACACAGGTAGGAAAATGATGCTTCAATTACTATTGGCAACCGTGATTTTGGAAGGTTTGTTTTGTGACTTCTAAAAAAAAAATACTATTGCTGTGTCATCTGGCCTCTATGCGGTGCTCTACAGTAAAATATCACTTTGCTATGTGTGCAGCATGAACTACTGATGGGTTAATCTGATAATTCACTATTATTGTTAAGATTAAGTCATTCAATAGGCATTTATTCACAAAAGACATATTGACCTGTCACAGACGAAAAGAGTGTACTTTATAAAAGGAATGGTGGCTTAGTTAATGTCATTGTTAATGTACCACTTGTGCTTTTCCCTGCTTTTGCTGCTGTAAAATGCGGCTCAGCTGTCCTCTAGGACAAAAATGTTTTGTCTTCACTGCTCAGGTTAAAAGTTTCATTATTAATACCAGGTAATATTCTTTTCCCACTATTCTGGAGCACAAAAAATCAACCAACCATAGCATGGCACATTGTTGCCTTATACAATTGTAATGGCTGATGAGGTAGCAAACAATTGCTTACTTGGACATCAAATAATCCTTTATTGATCCCCCTGAGTGGAAATTTGGGTGTTGCAGTTATAGCATAAAGACATACATAAGCACAGATAAGGTAGAGAAACTTAAAAAATAGATAACTATATATAAAAATAAATAATTATAAGTATATAAAAGTAAAAACAAAAAGCATAAGCAACATTAGCATGCCTTCTGCCCACTGAATGTAATTTTCGCTCTCCTTTTTGCTCTGGTTTGGTCTATCTGTCTTTTTAACTGATGAGTAAATGTCTCTCTGTGTTAAGTAGCTAGTGTTAGTCATTGAGAGAGAACAGAGCTCATCAGAGACTGGTTTGTTTGTTTGTTTTTGGTTGATTTCATTGGAATTATTCTGGAAATGGGGTCTAGTGATAGCAAAAAAAACAACATCAAACCATACAGGAAATGTGCCTAAAAAACTCAGCAATGACATAAAAGAGGATAAAAAGGTTGGATGATGACTCGGTGTAACATTTATGTGAGTGACCCCGTTCACTGATTTTACTCAGTCATTTAAGATTTAATGATGAACCACATCCCACACAACATTGGAGAAAAAAAAATTGTCACGTAATCTGCACATTTACCACATTTGCTAATCTTGCCAACAATGGTTAAGCAATATTTTAGTTGCTGTACTGACTTTTTGTTATGGCAATTTCACATGACATCTCAATGGGTGGTCACAGTTTTCCTCGACTCTCACATGCATCTACAGTCCCATGAGGGAAGCATTTAGACGTGATTTAGAATTCCTTGTCTTGTATCAAAAGGGGGCGATCATTCCCTCCAGTCTTGCACTGGGCAGCCTGTCACAGTCCGCTGGGCAAACCTGAGCCAGCACCCCTTCCTCCTTCCTCTCTTGGCTCTTTCACTAGCTGCTGCCTTCATCCAAGAGAAAGTCAACCAAATTGCCCTCCCCCCCTTTCACAGGAAATCAATAACAGGCTGAGAGGTAATTGTCCAGAAAACGGCATGTACGCCCACTTAACAGAACAAGTGTGGCTCTTAGATCAGTGCCAAAGCTATAATGACTAAAGATATCCCTTTTCTTCATTTTTTACCCACATCAACACTATTTTAAAATCTTTCAAACGATGAGCCAAATGCATGTGCACTGGATTAAAAAACAGGAAGACCACATTCACTCACGTTTCGTCCAGCTGGGCCTGGTTGCCCTGGAGCACCAGCCACTCCTCTTTCACCCTATTTACAAATTTTAAAAAATCATACAGATGAAAACATTTGCAGAAGTTTCACAAAGCCAGATTGAATTTTTATAAAATCTGCTTCTTACTGTATCTCCTTTGTCTCCTGATAAGCCATCGATACCTGGCACACCACCAATACCCTGGTAGATGATTGGACACACATAATTAATACCAGTGTGTGAACTTTCAACATATTAATGAAATCCTCCACATGTCCAGGTTCACGAGTGGCACACCTTCTCTCCCTTTTGTCCAGGAGCACCTGTCAACCCTATGTTGCCTGTCTCACCCTGCAAACAGAAGGCAAGTATTTATTTGGACTGCTCTGTAACACAGAAGCATGCAGGATGGCCGGTAATACAGGCGACGATCGCGTGCTGTCAGAGTGTCAACCTGGTAGCATCACAGAAGATGGTTTAGAGCATGATGGTTGGAGGGATTAATGTAGAACACAGTACCAATGTTAGAAAAGAACTGACATGATTGATTGAACGGTGGAACATACAGTAGGCTAACACAGACGTTTGGACAAAAGTCAGAAGTTAACATGACAAACAGAACACAAAGAGTTACACAAAGTACACAAAAACACATATAAACTCTTGAGTAAATGTTTCTAGGAGCCAGAATATGTGAACAGCTATCATCAGCTTCACCGAGACGTACTATGGTCTGGTCACACATCCAACCAAAGACTCATAGAACAATGGCTTTCTATTGTCTTCAGAATGTTACACTTTTGGTTTGTTCACAGATGTCCTATGCTATGCCAAGGAATCTCTTGGAATTTGAAGGCTGGACTGAGTGAAAAGTAATGGCTGTTAAATTACACAGTACCACGAGGTCTTGCCCACCGCAAAACTTCCCTCGGCTTCATAAACCACTTTACAAGTCACAGAAGGTTGCCCTTTAATTACTTTAGGAACTTATATTTAATGGACGTCATTTCTTTCATCATTCAGAAATTAGGAGAAAGGCCCCCTACTCTGCTGCAACTGCTGCTAACATTAAAGACATTATCTATGAGAATGCTGCAACATGGGGAATTGCCTGTTCTTGTCAGTTAGAGATGCAATTAGGAGCAATCAAAGTGGGATGGATTCACTTTCACCCCATGTGACTCGATGCCCGACACAGACATCTTTAACCGCAGCTTGATGTAGGCTTACGTCATGTTTTTGCATCAGCTTTAGAAAAGTTTACACAAACAAATTACAGCCTTTTCTTGGAGAAAGTGCAGACAGATGCTCATGCAGACGGTAAGAAATAGAAAAGCAACGGGGATGCTCCGCATTAAAGTTTGATTTAATGCAGTTTTATCAAGCCACCGAGGTTTCCAGCAGCAAGAACCACAAAATGAAATTGAATGTATCATTAAATGAGTCCTGCTCTCTGTGTGCATTATTGATTGTAAAATGAGAAAATTCCCTATTATATTTTTAAAGCAAAGAGACTAAAGTTATATACTGCAAGTACCCCTGTATTATCCAAAAGAAATGACTGTACTACCGCAACCAGAGTAGATAACACAAAGGAGACGACCATGTCTCATCTTCCAGACCTCTTGTGGCCATTTTAAGTTTCCCACTCGGGACAGCTTGAATGATGCATGCCAAGGACTTTGTCTCAAGGAATAAATTATACTCCAAGACTCACAGCTGGCACTGCCAGGCAGTACAGAGGCTGTGATTTGAACTAGGTGGGCGTCTGCATATATAGGCCTGCCCTCTCTGCTACACATCCTCTGTGGTAACCTGTCCTGTAATTCTGAAACTAACAGCTACTATCATTAGTATTTTCCTAGCCACTCCCTGACAGAGAAGAGGTCAAAAGAAAAACATAAAACAAAAGATGGGGAAAAGATGTAAAAGATGTCAAATGTATTTTTAAGAAAGAAATGAGAAAATAGTGTCTAAGATTTACAGGTACATGCGTTAAAAATATGCACAGAGACAAACATGTGTTTGGGTTAGCATGCAACATCAGAGCAAGAGCAGGTTCACTTACCTTCTCACCTCTGTCACCTCTGACAGAGATTACATTGCCCTGCAAATAATTAATCGATAAGGATCAATTATTATCGAGGCAGAAAGAAAAGCAGAAGAAATAATAGCTGGAAGGCATGCAGTCTGAAATAAATGAAATGTGTATGATAGTTTGTCTATAGTACCAACAAAGCTTTACTGTGAAAGCAGAAGAAACTCAATCATTTAGTCATTATCTCTTCATATAAGACATGATTATGCACATAAATATGCACACTTTAAGTTTTCATACAGTTTCTCCTTTTTCTCCTTTGATTCCAGACGGTCCAATGGCGCCCTTAGAGCCAGTGTCACCCTGAAAATGTATGTTTGAACTGTAAAAATGTAGAACAAGCAGCTCTGGAACATAACAAAACTGTAGCCTTGTGTCACACACAAATTAGCACTTAAAAGCAGTGGTAGATGACCTTTTCACCCTTAGGACCTGCAACACCGGGTGCTCCGATACCTCCCTGTGAGAAATAAAAAATACAGACGTCTTTCGAAAGCTATTAAAGAAAGGATTCCCACTCAACCATGGAAATAATAGACAGGGATAACGTCTGGTAAAGTCGGGTGGCTTTACCTTCTCTCCTGCAGGGCAGGAGCAGTTCACTTGAGGTCCTCTTTTTTGCTCCACAACAGTAGGTGTTGGAGTGGGGATCTGCACAGGGGGCGGCTCCGTAACAACTTTCTTAGAGCACTGAAAGGAGAATGTTTAAGCCAACAATGATGATCAAACCAAAGCAAGAGGATCTGATGAGCACTGAACTCTGACCTGACTTTAAATATCTTTCAGGCGATGTCACACACGTTTTATGGTTATTAAGTCCGCTGTATCTCTTTTTTGCTTTTCAATAAGTTGAATACTGATCTCATTCCCGCGTAATAAAAATGGTGCTCGGATGAAAAATGGCATATGGCACTAGAGCCAGAAGCAATTAGCTTAGCATAAAGACTGGAAATAGGGGAAAGTTCAAAGGTTCTCCAACAAACACTTTAATTAAGACGTATCTTAAAAACAAACAAAATGTATGTCTTTTTGGGAAATTAAATGCTGTATATCTGAGCTGACAATGGCAGGTGCCATGACTTTATGAAATCTTGTCTTGACTGTGACGCTGCTAGCCAAACAGCAGCGACTCCTGGCTAAATTACCAAAATGTAATCTACCCCTTCACATGTCAGACTGGCTGGCTCAAACAAATATTCTACAAGTGGTTGATTTATGTACTCTTGCGACTCATTGGTTTGTCCCTGATGCAGCTGATTGCTTTAGTTTTTCAGTTTATAGCTGCTTAGCTCGCAGCTAACCATCACTTGTTAGCTTGTTGTGAGCACATCTATGTAGCCCTGTAGTAGAAGCCTGTAATAGTATTCAGTTTATTTACAAGATTTGCCTGGCAGGTAACAAAGCCAAATACTGAATGTTCATGTTAACCTGGCTGTGTGATTTTAAGAGACTATAGCTTTGAATAAAGACAAGACAGCTTCTACCGTGTTCAAGTAACCTGCAACTGAAATAATCTACTTATCTGTTACTTCAAATTGTCATTTCAATGCGTCTCTCTTTCACAATTTTCATAATTATTATATAGTAGTGTATTTTTGAGAACCAAATAATTAATATTATTGATTTTTGACACTGCCTAATAGACTCACAGGTCCGTTGGGTAGATCACAGCAGGTTTCCAGCTCTGCATGCTTGGAATCACAGTAAATCATCATCCTCTGGAGGTCAAACTGCATGGACACAAACAAACAACTGATAAACAGATATAACTCAAGAAAATAACCTTCTCCTAAACACATTACAATATCTCCAGAGCGGAGGACATAGGAAAGTTAACAATGTACCAAAACCTGAGCTCATAATTCTGCATATCACTGCATGAGTATATTAAACTACAACACATACAAATGAAGACTCACATCAATTGGCACACTGTCATACAGCCTCTTCCCAATCACTGTCTTCCCCTGGATATCAATGTCCTCCCTGTCCTCAATGGGCAGAGTCTGGATGTGTTTGCAGTCCAGGTACAGAGACACAGACTTGGCCTCCACGCTGAGGGCAATCTTGTGCCAGCTGCGGTCAAACAGGTTGTCAACTTCGGGGTTCTTGAACACAGCTCTGACAGCATCCTTTGTCAGCCCAACAGCGTTGTACTCCACCGCCTTGTTCTCACCGTCCAGGCGGATGGACACCTGTCAAATCACAGAAAAGACCACGTCAACAATAGGAGCTGAAAAATATGGGCAAGTAAAGATGGAGGGAAATACAGAGAAAACCTTGTACCTTGAGGCAAATTATAAAAGTAAATAAGTCAATTTAAGACACCACATTTTGGAATGTTGTCTCAAATCTTTTAAATATATTACAGATTTAGAAAAAAAAGTTGAACATACATTAACACATAGAATTACTGTATAGTACTACATATACACATACATACACATTTAGCTGACCCACCTGTGGGATTCCATATTTGTCAAAAACCTGCCAGAGGTACCAATCTTCACGCCTGGATGTTTTCCTGAATTTGAATGTGGTCACAAAGGCATATTCATCGGGCAGCCCTTGAGGAAACACGTCTCTGCAGAATAAAAGCACATTGATATTGTTAAAATAAACGGTGCTTTATTTAACTGCACATATGTGATAAACACGCGGCTGCATTGACGCCACAAATGTACAAACCACAAAGCAAAGTGTGTGTGTTTCACCTCATATCCATAACCAAGCAGAGTGACACTCCATTATTTTGATTATGAACAAATTTGCATTACATTTGCATACAATACTGGATTTTAATATCCATTGTAGAAGTGCTGAATAATCTGTTTGACAATATTTCGTGAATTTTGCAGTGCATTAAACGCAGTTTATTATATTAATAAAACATTTTATAAAAGTAGCCATGAAAACATTGTTTTTGTAGGCCTTTGTAATAACTTTTTATATTTGCAGAATTAGCTTTTTTTATATTTACATCTATAGTAATTAGATAAAATTGTGTTTGTATATCTTGACGACCTTTTATTAAAAACCCAATGGGGGAAACTATCTCTATCGGCCAAATTAAATTTAAATTGTATGTCATCCACATCTAAATGTTTTAATTTGGGACCAATCTCATGTGTGTACTGTATAAAGCTACGGAACGCAGCTGGTTAGCTTAGCGCAGCAATAAAGACTGGAAATAGGGGAACAGCTAGCCTGGATCTGCACAGTGCACACAGAACAAAATCTGCCTATGTGCCCATTAAAAATACCTCAACCCCATAAAACCAGAACTTTTTCCACTTCAGTTTTTGTAGAGATTAAACACACATATGAAGTGTTAAATAGTGAGCGTTACAGATGATGGTAGGAGGATCTGTACCTTTGGACAGAGCCAAACAAGCTGTTTGCCCTTGTTTTCAGTCTTTGAGCTAAGCTACCAGCTACTTTTTTTTTTGTAGCTTTGTATGTTATCTTTATATTTATATTATGTTATATTTATATTATATTTTATTTAAAAGAAAATAATGATTTAGGCTCCCCAGAGCTCCAAAACCCCAGGTTTGCTATATATCAATTAATTTCTGGTAATTTTATTGTTGCAAATTTGGTAAAGAATTTGAGCTTCTGTGATATATTCCTTAAAAAAAAGTTAATGTATTAAATTATAGACAACCAATTGCCACACTGAAAATATTGTACTAGTTTTTATTATCAAAGTCACTTATTGGGAACTTGCAGGTAGCAGGGTACCTACACAATCTATAGAGAGGTGGGGGTTGGGGCTTCAATAGGGGCCTAGCAAATTTTTGCTCTGGGTTCCGTATTAGATTACTCTTGCCATGACTAAGTCACATTTTGATATATATTTAAAAGACGATGTGCAGTGTGTTGTGTTCAGTATAACAGAATAGTCACTTACTCTGTTTGCTGTACGATTGGCATGGTGCCAAGGCGAACGTAAGAACTTTGCCCATCATCTGCTCTGGTTCCCAGAATATCCCTCACATTGAAGTACTCCATTAGGTCGAACCCTGCAGCAACATAGTAAATAGTCTATTTGGACTCAAGGCAATATCTCACACACATAAAGAAGCATAGCCCTGCAGCATGATAAGCACACAGGGCTCTTGAGGCCTGAGGTTGAGTTATGGTTTTGTCAGATTTCTCGGGGTATACTGGAGTTTAATTCGGTCAGTCCCACCACACCCTGCAGCCACTGTGTTTTTGTGTGCTTTTTCGAGGAAGAATTAAAATCACAGTATTACTGAATAAAAGGAAAATAAAACCATTTGTTGGCCATCCAACATTTGTTAGATTCACTGCCAGAGGCGTCACTGGTAAGGAACTCATGTGAGTGTGAGCGTGTGTTCATGTGTGCGTGTGCGTTGCGCTGCTGTGTGTGATTTGAAGTGGTGTAACCACAGACCATATTTAGGTGGTTTAGAAAGGACACTCCCTTGCACAACAAACAAGCGCTGTCGCTATGGCAATGCCAGCGCGAGGGGAGCTTGAACAGCACCAACGCTGCCAGTTTGTCCAGCCGATCTCACTGAAAGCTGGCGGTCATGTTGAGTGGATTGAGCTCTTCTGAAAGCAGACTGTGCCATCAGTGTGCCAACAGGATGAGGAGAGCCTCAACATATTCCTCAGTAATGCAGCTGAAATCTATGAGATGTAAGGTTTCCGGTGGGAAAATTAACACCAGTGCACTAATGTTCCAAAGAGGAAACTGGAGCATTAAGGTGGTAATGTGAGAGTCTAGCTAAAGCTTAGTGGGTGTCATTGGAAATAGCCTGGAAACAGGTGGTAAGGCACACAGGCTGCCCCTGTGCCATTAGCAACAGAGTAAAAAATAACAGTAAAAACAAGAGACATCATATCAGACTGAATATCTTCAGGGAAAAGCCATTCGCCTCAGCTACTCTGTCAGTAAAGGCCACCAAGTGTCTCAGATGCACTGTTAGTGATGACAGATTACTATGCACTCAGATTACTCTCTGAACTCACCACAGAGTGGAGCGTTTCCCTGTGCTGGTTTGGACATAAATAAGACATTTTCGGGGGGGACATTTCTCATACACATCGATTCCTTTTGAAAGCTATTTATTCATGCGTATCTTTAACAGTCACCTCTTCTGATGGCACTGGCACATGTTGCTAAGTCGTATCTAAGGTTTGTCCTATTTAATGATAAAGGCAATGATTGTTCCAGGTATTAGTCACGCCTCATACCAGGGAATTGGAGTTTTAGCTTGTGAAAATTAAATTGTAATTGCAGAGTGCATGAAAATGTAAATCAATAGTTATAATATTTTCCATGACCATGGTGTAAGCAAGATAATGCCACGTTCACTGTGTGTCAGACACTTCTGGCCTCCACATTATTTGGGCATTATCCTTTACTAATGAGCTCGATACTTTAAGCTGTAGACAGCTTCATGCACAAGAGCTGTCAAAAGTAAAATTTGGACTAAACTAATTTTGTTTGTTTAGCTAGAATAAGGATTAAATATTATTGCTGAACTTTCAAAATTTTTATAGCATTACCACATGCTTACTGTGTATCAAGACAACAGACTTAGCCATAGAGATAATTGGCTCAATCAGGATAACAAGCATATCTGAAAGTGAATGAGCAGTTTAGACCCGTTACTGTAGCTGTGCTCTTTATTGGTGCCTGTGTAGTCTCCAAGTTTAAAACTAAAGGACACTCTCGTACTCAAGCAGAAAACATGCAGCTAAGTGGAAAAAGCTATTGAAATCTGCAGATAGAAGACTGGTGGAAAAGGGCTCGGCTTACTTTTTAATCAGAGCAGAAGTTTAGCATTTTTGCAAGTACAAAGATCAATCGACCGATGTTTTCTCATGCGCAGCTCTTTTGAGCATTGGTGATGCTCTACAAAAGGGATGTTTTGCTGCTTTTCAGTCTTGTTGAATGGTTGCTGGAGGAAGCCATGCAGCTGTGCGTTTTGCTGGCCTCGATCCCCTCTGTCACCATGCTTGCATCGTGCGTGTTTGCTCGCCACGCCGTTTCTTTGGCTGCTTGCGGGCCATCTCAGCACAGGGCTGTAATTTGGACTGGCAGCGGATAGCATATAATCAACCCAAAAAGTTATTTTGGACAGCCAAAAACGACCGATGGGGTGATCTGCGGGAAAAGCCAGATGAGTTCACTGACTGGGAAAAAGCATACACACAGTACTCTTTTGATCAGAGCAGATGGCAACATTTGTGCAGTAGATAGTGAGCACAGAGCCACAAAACACTCCACAGCCTTCTGTGTGCGCTCAGTACCCCGAGGGGTCAGACGAGACAGCCCATGATAAATACAAGTCTGACTCAAACCACAGGTCTCTCAGCTGTCAAATCACAATCAGTGGCAAATAGTCTTGACATTTCTCCTGGAGAATTACACCGTCTGCACGAGCACAGAGAGCATTTGTTGTGTAGTTTGAGGTGTACAGGGGCTGCTGGTGTAGTGATGATAAATACTGTTTATCTACTCCTTCTCTGTATGTAAAGAACATTTCTATATGTGTTTAGCCACACTAAAAAGTAAAATGTACTTTACTTAAGTAAGTTTAACAATGTCTTAAAGGTAGGTCACAGTTACAGACTGACTGCATTTTTGAAAACCCCAAACATCTTTTTCATGTCAGGGAGTTTCAGACCTCAAACCGCTGTTTGATAACATTTTGCCCGAAGTGGGGCACAATGTAGGTTTGAACTCTGAACTCTGATTATGAGACAACTGTCTGTGCTATACTGTAGGCAGAGTAAACCTTTTCCTTTCTCTCACTGTGTGTGTAAAATGAAAACTACATTCTTCTGAGGAGCTGCCGTGCCCTCTTCATGTACTTCTTCATGTACTCCTGGTGGTCCTGGTGGGAGCCATGGAAATACATTTCTATGACAGTAGCTAATGATTTAAAATGATTAGAGTGACTGTTAGCTCTTAGGGAGCACCATTTCGTTTGTGGTGCTGGTAGCTGAATGTAAAAGAAATATAAATCTGTGTAGTTTACAGTATATGATTTAAAACCATGATTACAAACTATTCCACTCTTGAATGTAACTGTTTTTAACTGTATTCTGTTGTTTGATTGTCTGCATTGTGTGTTTGATTCTCTCGTTTGTATGTGTATATGTAGTTCTGTCTAGGTATGTATTTATGTGTGCGTGTGTGTGTATATGTGTGTGTATGAGTATACACATGAGAATGTATGTTTATGTGTATATATATTTGCTCTTGCTTTGTTTTGTTATTATATTTATTCTGTTCTAACTGTACTCTCGACATCATTGT
>JBBPCS010035850.1:0-21427 GCA_037974645.1 Hollardia meadi
CCCCCCCCCCCCCCCCCCCCCCCCCCCCCCCCCCCCCCCCAAGCAAGGATTAGAGAAACATCTAAAAAATAAAAAAGAATTTACATAAAGAATACATTTCTTTTTTCCTTCCACATTAATATGATGGTAAGAGAGAGCTAGAGTTGCTGGGTATTCAGTTTACTGGATTAACCACAAAAAAGACATTCCTGTCTCGTTATCTTAACAATTAACTGCTTTTCAATTGATTTTCAGGATGATGTACTACACTGCGGCATTGCAAAATAAAATTTTGAGTACACTTATAGAGTTTTTTATCCATACTGCTCTCTAGAATAATGTTAGATCTTTTAAACGAGGTGTTCAGTGCAGCTCCTACCTCATCTCCAGGAGCAAAGTGGGTAACCTCAGCTCCACAGTCCACCACTACACCAGATACATCACGACCCAGAATCAGAGGAAAGTCACTATCACTGTCCATCACAGACATTGGATCCCTTCTTAATTTCAGCAATTTAGCTCCATAACCACCTGAAAACGGAGAAAGCGAGCAGGTATGTTAAAAAACTTAAAACTACAAATCTCTGATTATGTTATTCACAATGTCTCTGCCAGCACTTACCCCTCATAGATATATCAAGAGGGTTAAGACTGGCCGCATGGACTTTAATCATCACTTCACTGGGTGAACTGACAGTGGGGACGGCGATTTCTTCTAAGTACTTCAAAACCTCATTAGTACCATACTGATCAATGACCCATGCTGACATACAGCTCTGTAGTCTTGAAGGTGAACTGCAGACATGTCTCCTTAAGCACACACTCCAGGCTGCTCTGGCTAATGTTTTGGTCGAGCCTGCTGCTTTCGCGTTGAACACACACAAGAGCCTGCTTGATGCCATAGCTCGGACAGAGCCCATTTAAACCGTCGTGCAGCTTCCTGTGCCTCCAAGGTCAGCTTTTGATCCAATATGTGTCATTTGGCAGAACACTCGTCACTAAGTTGGCTAACGCTAGCTGGCTAGCTAGCTGGCTACCGGGCTAGCATGTACAGGTCGTCAGCAAAGCATACGTGCAAATGTAGCCTACATAATAGGTCAAAAAAAGCGGAAACGTCTTTGTGTTTTTAATCGAGTATCACATTAGGCTGAAACGAGAACTGTAAAAAACCAGCAGATAACACACCCCTCTCCGGCTAGGTGGATACATAACAAGCAAACCTTTGAACTCTGAAGCTAAATATTCTGGCCAATAGAGTAAGAGAATGACTCTGACGTCACACAACAACAACAACAATAATAATAATATACTGTTAAAAGCTTTTGCAATAATTCTGATATTTATATAGGCTATCATTTATTTATTTATGTTTTAATAATACATTTTTTCTTTGCGTTTGTTTTTTTCAAGTAATCTGAAAGTTGTATTAAAGCTTGACTTATTTTTACCAGAACTCAAATTTCAAATACAATCTAACTGTATGAGATCTACTGCAAATAAACTAAAATAAAACTAAAATAACTTCTTTTTTTATGTTTTGATGATATGTCCTTTACTTTGTTTGTAAAGCCTACATTATTTAAATTGTATTAATTCATTTTATTTTTTAGTGGAATATAGCTTTAGCTTTTTCAGTGTTGTATTGAATTTAACTCTTCTCTGTATTGTTTGCTGTTACAGTTTGCTCATTGGTCTTATAATAGTAACGATAATAATAAATTGTGATATGATGCATGTTTTTATTTATAATGATGTAGTACCAGAAACGTCAACAAACCTAAACCATAGAGGAGAAAGAATATAATTGCACTGGCTCCATTAAAAAAACCATTATGTAGCAATAATAGCCTATTATCATAAAAATGCAAGTGTACATGAAAAAATTATAAACTAATATGCCTGATAGGTCCACTCAACGGTAAAGTGCCTGCTGAGTGCTCTATCAGCTGCAGACAAATGAGTGGAATACATGCCTGTGTAGCAAAGACTAATGGACAGAACACAGATGAGCAAATAAAACCAAAGGCAAATAGGCAGAAAACATTATCTGTTTATGCCTGAGCAATACACAGGGGATTGCACTGGGTTTTGTTTTCATGTTTACATGATGCTTCATAGTTATAACATAGAAACTAGCGTATTATGTCTTAAAATTTGACTTTGGGCATGTGATCACAAACAAGAAGCCCTGCTGATCCACAAAAAACACAGCTTATCACTTTTGGCCTTTTATTTGTTAAACTGAGAGTTACTTCACTATAAATTGGTTACCATGCAAACTGTTGACCATCACCACTGGCAGGATCACTGCTGCAAGAGCCACATGGCATCCCATCAGGACATTTCGAGAGGCAGAAAAATAAGAAGCTCAGCTACACCATATCATCCTAATTATAGGGTGGTGAAATAATTACATAAAACAAATCACACATGTCTCATGCAAATGACATAATCTGCAAGCAGAATTAATGTTCTCTCCACAGGGAGAGGGGTGACAGGGGCTGTGTGAGGGCTGTTTGATCATGATTCAGACTGAAACCAGGCAACAAACAGCACTGTCATTATGATCACAGCTCCCAGGGGAAAGAGGATACGCTGGAAATTAGGTGCTTTGCCTGTACTGGCACATTACAGTGGGTCTGTCTAATGAATTATATCCCTGCTTACTGCTCAAAAAAGTCAATTCTATGAGAGAAAAGGGTGTCATCTCTCAGGAAGCACTCTAACAGAAATAACCACTATTGAAAAAGCTACCCAAGACAAGATTGGGTCACTCTATGAGAGCATGCATCTGATGTTTTTAAGGCGGGTCATTCTTTCCCAGCTTTTCTAGGCCTCCGTTCCATCTTGGGACCTGTGGCCCAAATCACATGGTTGCTCTAAAAAAAATTGTAGCTTTAATCTAGATTCATTTGGTGGTCTTGTAAAAAGGTCTGTCGATATCTGGCTAAAGAGACTTTAACCCTCCCTCAGGTCACCTATCTCTTATATCTACACAGTAAAATATCAAAGTTCTTCTGTATTTGCATATTTCTAATTCATTGTTCCATGCATTAATGGATTCATTATTTTTTTTTCACCAATCACTTTCCACCATTCATTTTCCTTTTAAGTTCTTCCCAGAGTCGCACAACCAATTAGTAGACAAATCTCCAGATAGTTGGCACACCACAGCTAAAGAGTGAGCCTGTGGTGAGTGGTTGGGCATGAATGGCCATTCACTGCTTGGATAATGATTACAGAAGCCTTGTTTATTATATGCAGCTTCTTCTGAGCCACGACAGACTGAAAGAAATGAGGACTGTGCACCACCACCTCTCTCCAGCTGGGTCTCTGAGATTATATTTTTAGAATGAACGAATGGTTTCTCTCCTTGGTAACTGCCCCATTTTTTTCTCGGAATAGGTCACACACAAGTACAGTGGATATATACTGACCGTCATGTCGAGAAAGCTAAAGGAAAATAACTGGCTTTTTATTTTATACCTGTGAAAAACTCATCCTTGTGTTTTTGCTGAAGAATATGGATTTAATGAGCAGCAGGTCACACAATGGATCCACAAAAATGACATGAACATCACAGACAGGACCAAAACACCAGTAGCTAACAGGGGGTATTTGGGGTATTTTTATATGTTATTTTAAAGAGAGATAATGTAAACAATTTAATAATAATTTAAGATGTCATTAAATATCAACCTTGAAACGAAGAGCCAGCATTAACATGGTTAGCTAGCTCCTGTTGGCTTTAGCAAGAGGAAGTCTGTCTGTCTTTTTGCTCTAGAGTTGCGAGTGACATCTTAAAATTCAAAACGCTACCAAAGTAAAATTAAGCTAACCAGCTAGTAATGCTGTTAATACTGCATGGCTCTTCACTTTGATGCTGGCTGATAATACAATCTCACAGTCCAGCAAGTTAGCTGCTAAGTGGGTAGCATGTGCAGCCTTGTTAAACTACTGTAAATAAAAGAAAATATGAGTCTCTGTGTACTTACTTTATTTAAAGCAGCAGCCTCTAGTTTACTGTGACTTTGTTGCTCTAGCACTCTGAGAGTGTTCTGTATGAGCGACAGAGGCATGCTTTTTCAAGGACCATTTCTCTTTTTTTAAAGACCATTTTGGAAAATAGCTAAATAATGAATAGCTAAAGCTAATTCCTGCAATTATTTACAATCATTGGTTATATTTTCAGGTCATATCAGCTTTCCAATAAAACCACACACACACACTGAATGGGTGAATGCCTACTTGTAGTGTAAAGCGCTTTGAGTGGTCAAGTTGACTAGAAAGGCGTTATATAAATACAGGACATTTACCATTTACACACACACACACACACACACACTCACACACACACACAATAGCTTACGTATAGGGCCAGTCCACAGCAGTGACACAGGAAACGAAGTTTGCTCTGCCGTTCATCTCGCAGATAGCATCTTATCTACAGGCTTCCTCCACACTGCAAGGGCAGCAGTGAAAACATAATGCACTATTCAGTCTCCGTTTATCCTGGAGATTAGAGAGAACTATACTGTGAATGCTGACGTCAGAGTTATTGCAGTTGTTTTAAAACTTTGGCTTAAACACTGTTACCCGATACACACACATACACACATACAAATCATTATGAGAAAACTTATGGAGGAAGAGGTGGGAGCAGGGGAGGGTGGGAGAGGTTTGTGCCCCCTGAATCTCCAGGATTTACCCTGTTTCAGTACCACAAATGGTTGTCATGTGGAGGCATTGGAAGTGGAACATTTTTTCTAAAATATGATATTTGAAAGAGTCCCAGGAGGTTTGGCAGAAAAACATAGAAATGATGCATACGGCATGTAGCAAAATCTTTACATACATCATTTACATAATAGGACACTATTAATCACTTTTCCTTTAGTTTGTAGTCTCTTTATGATTTTATTTTGTTTTTACTGTACATTTTTATATTTTTGAATATTTTGAGGGTGCTTGGGATCAAAAGCAAAGAATACATAAAATTGTTGGTATGATGACATGAAAAAAAATCTTTTCCTTTTTGCTTTTAAAAAATTATATTGGGGATCATATTTTTCAGGCTGAATGTCTTTATTAAATTGTAAATATTGTTGCTTTTTTACATCAAAAACTACAATGAGGAAACTGCTTGCACCACGTTGTATTATACACTCTGCATTGCCGTGAAATAAGATGGTACATTTATTCAGTGGGGGTCACAAATGAATCAATTATCTTTCAAATACACCTCCAGAGATTAAATGTAATCCACTCAGCTCTTTTTTCCAGAGAACATTGCAATTACACAAACACAACTAAACTTTCTCCGCAGTCCATGGTGTCTCACATCTAATTGGACAGTCGTCTGATAAATGAACCACATTCATTATTCAAATGTCAGTGCCTGCTGGTGAAGTGTGGGACGAAGAGAGGGTTGGGAGGATTTGTGGAGGGGCTGTGAGTTGAGCTGACAGGCTGTTAATGAGATGTCATCAAGGGAAAAGTCTACTCAGTCCATTTAAGAGCCACGCTTTTTGACGTAGTGGCTGGGTGTATGATATGATAAGGCACAGTGTGGAATTCCAGTTTGTTACTTAGTGTATAGTGTAGTTTTTTGTAACCGTAAACCCTTTCCATTGCTGTTTAAATATTTTCTCTACTTGTCTGACATCCCTTCTGCTATTCAAATTCACTCATCACATTTGGTGTTTACAAGGCAGCAGTGGGTGTGATATGTAGCTGTGAACAGAAAGCAAGGCTGTATCTGATTTCTATTTTAAGCTTTAAAAAAAAGTTGGTCATTGTAAGAGAAGATCAAATCAATTGAGCCAAATGTTTTTCTGCATAACAGTATTCACCTTTGGCTAAAAAGCACAGCAGCGAATGTCTTTATGTAAACATGATGTAACTCAATATGACATGTATAGAAAAACATTTGCTAAAAACACCACACATTAGCTGCATAGACGAAACGCTGTGGTGGTCAACAGTAGATGGGAAACACCATGCTCATATACTGGAATTCTTGCCTATTAGACATTGGTTCAAATTATTAAAACATTTATAGGAACAGTTTGACATTTTGGAAATATTGAGGTGCTATACAGTATAGCACCCTGCTGTACAAAGAACCACCTAAGCCTCTGTGTGGTTCTTTAGAGGTGCTCTACTGGTTCTTCAGCTTGGGGAAAGAATAAAATATCTACATTACCGTGTATATCCTGAGGATAACTCATTAAAGCAGTGGTTCCCTTTTTGCCCCCAAGCCCCCCTGTATCTAAGGAAATATTCTATTTGACCTCAGAAAGCGTAATTCTTTACTTACTTAATTTTTCCATTCATAGTAAACATATACGAATAGTAGAGGTCAGTAATTCTCAATAATTTCCATATTTGAGTACTCAGATTACATTGTTTTTGAGTACTCACAAAAAAAATCTGAACGCCAGTAGTCTGAAATAAACAACAACACCTTGAAGATTAGCCCTCAATATCACCACAATTTGAATGATGTGCATCTTCTCCACTCTGGTATCGTTGTCTGCCGCAGTGGTAGCTTGTATTCCAACTCAACAAACACCATCAGCTCGTGGAAGCATCCGTCTGCCACAAAGCTGAACTTCTCATCAGTCACCATTTTGGTGATGAGCTGGCTAATTATCTCCGCCCTGCTGGCATCACAACACTGCTAGCTAACGAGGTGATGAGAGATTTCCTGTTATCTCTTTCCACTGTTTTGTCCTTATGCTTAAAGGTGCAAAGTGTAAGATAGTTGATTGTTGAGCCTCATTGGCCCGCCGCCAACCCAAAGCGTCAGTATTTGATGACCTGGGAATGAGACTCAACAATTTGCAACAGTCAACTATTACACATTGCACTTTTAATGCACAAATGGTTAGTCATCAAATTCGTTCTATGATACACAAGTTTAATATTACATAGCTTGTACTGCATATTCACTTTGTTTATTTTGTCAGAAAAACTTCCATACAACAGTCTTACTCAACTCAATTAGATGGCGCTTTACTAACAGCGGTGAAGAAAATTACTTTTAACATGGTGATGTTAAGTTGTTGGCACAGTTTATAAAAATCCATAGTACAGCATGCTATATGGCACCTTTAAAATGGTTCTATATAACACCGTTTGTAAAAGGGACTATAAAGGCACCATAAAAAGATAGGTTCTATATAGCACCAAAAGAGGTTCCTCTATTATTACGAGTCAAAGAACCACTTTTAGAGCTATTTAGCACCTTTTCTTTTTTAGTTTGGCAGAGTCAGCAGCTTTTTTGCCATATTTTCCCATTGGTCTCTGCTTTGGACTTCCCAACGCAGAGTTCGCCTCTCACTCTGTGGTGGAGCAATGAGAGGGTGATGATAACAAATGATCAACAAATGAAATGAAAAGAAAGAAAGAAAATGAACAGTATCTGTGACTGTGATTATTTTTGCTAACATGACAGAAATAAACAGCTCTTGACTCTTTTTCGAGAACACAATGGTCAAATTTAACAATACAAATTAGTCCTAAAAATATGCAGTGGTCTAAATCTACTTCAAATGATCTGACTGTAATTCAGAGTTGGTTCACATTCAACAGATGCAAACTCCATGTTTTTCTCAGATGCAAAGAGCTAAGATTCAAATAGCTTAATAACCAATATTGAACAATAAAACGCCTGATTTTCAGTTACTCATAATGAGCTCCCCTCAGAGATTCTTGGTAGGGAAACCAGTTTTAAGTGTGTGAAATCTGTCAGATGTTACTGACAGGTGAGTGCGACTTGAAGAAAAGGCATTGATTCTCTGTTGCCTCGTAGACCAGATGGTACTGAGACACACAGACTCTCTTACACATCAAGGTATTCAACAGTCATTGTTTGCAGGATTAGTTAATGTACATTGTAGGTTTCTGGCGGGGGCTTCTCATATAGCCGTCTTTCGACACACAGTGAGTGGAAGCTATTCCCAGCAAACAGGTGCCATCATGTGGCATCAGGTGTCCTTCCAAAAGGTTAGACAGAAAGGGGAGGATGGTCTGTCCTAGATATTAGTTAGATCAGAGCCGCTGTCGGAGGACACTGAGTTTGGTAGCCACCGACAGCAGGAACAGTGATGCTGTACATCTGGGATACAACCTGATTTGCTTATGAAATCAGGTTAGCACTGTGGGGTCCTGCTTCTTTCATGTTAAACAGGTCACACAAGGCTCACAGGGATGAGATGTTGCATGACAGCAGTGTAAATGTTAATTCATGTTTTCAGAATGGAAGCGTATTCAATTAAAGCCCCACCTGTCATGACACTCGGGCCATTGATTGTGTCCAGCACAGATAAAGCCAAGGGAAATTGGCTACAAAATCCTCTGTCGTCTGGGCACATTTGCCTAACAGGACAGTTTTCTAGGATTGGTGTCAAACATCTTTCTATTGTTTGGTTTCCATGGCGACTGCAGCCTCTGGACATGACTCGCTGAAACTGTAGACTGGAACAGAGGATCCATTTATGTACCTAATTGACAAGCGACATGTGATTATTGAAAATGAGAGAAACCAAGCAGCTTAATAGAGGTCTGCCTCCATCTGTGCTAATTGATCAACTTTAGCCGTCTGTTGATACAGCAACAGGGCGCCTCATTGTGTCTGAAAAGCAACAAGCGCAGGGTAGACGAAAATGTACAGCTGACCATCTGGCAGGAAGGACCTTTCAGTTGATATACAGCCTTTTCTCCGTCCTTTCCCTTTCCCTTCCTCTATTTAAGGGCATAATTTGAATGAAATGTTCCTGTAGCCCTTTATGATTTGTTTACAATTGATTTCCTTTTACATATCACAGAAGAATTGTAGTCGGTGATGGTTTCTGCAGATTAGTTTTTCACATTTTTATGTGTACACATACAGTAAATAACAACCAGCCATCAGTCAATTAACACAAAACAGGGCAAAATGTAACAACAGATTCAATGTTGTTAGAGGCTGTATTCAAACCATGAGGCACGAAAATGGCTGTGTAGACGTTATTTGAAAAAATAATTAAAATCTTCCCGTGTGGTAACGGGTTGACCTTGTGTCACTAGAGTTTTATACTAAACAAGTTTGATCTCGCAGTACTTGAGTCTTGTTTGGCAGCTCAATCAGTAAGAAAAAGATTAAAGAGCTTGGTGAAATACGCCTACTGGAGTGAGGAACTGCAGAAACCTTCGACAGAGGAGGTTAAGAAGGAAGTGGCAGGTTATGTCATCCCTGGTCAATGATGAGACTGACCAACGCCCTTTTGGTGCTGCAATAAATTCCATTAAAGCCTAGCGTAAAAATATCCAGGTACTCATTTATGCCTCAGCAAGAGCTGTGTTTTTTGCAGTGATGAGATAACTTCTGTTACTCTCTCATGAGCTATTAAATGCTCA
This sequence comes from Hollardia meadi, assembly GCA_037974645.1. NCBI lineage: Eukaryota > Metazoa > Chordata > Actinopteri > Tetraodontiformes > Triacanthodidae > Hollardia > Hollardia meadi. The sequence goes on from JBBPCS010035850.1 coordinate 9,382, forward strand.
TCTGGTCTATCAACTAATGTTTGTTTTTGCAAGATGAGGAAAATGTGGCCACAGACAAGAGAGGCAACATCTTGTTCCAGTGGTGAAAGTCAAACGCTGACAGGATTTGCATGAACAGAAGAGTGAGAAAGTGCGAAAGGATCAGGATACTCTCATCACTGCAAAGTATATTACCGTTAGAGCCATGAAAACCACACAGCAAACATTACATTAAAAGATTTTTTAGATCAAATATAATTATTGATTAATGGACTTTTTCAGAAGTAGACCTACAGTATAGTAATAGGTAAACTGTAATATTCACACTAACTATTCAAGTTAAATTATTTCCAGCTTTAACAGAACACTATTAATAACTGTGTTATGCTACATGTAAATAAGGGGAAGTTGTTTTTTTTTTAAATATGCAGCTTTCTTTTCTGTTATGATAATTTTTAGTATGCATTTCTTTTTGCAGTGATTCTTAACACTATTAAACTATTAAACAGTATTAAATTTAACATCTACTTTTGAAAATTGTTTATTTGCAAGTATAAGATGACCTTTAACAATGATTAAGAGCTTTAACTTAAAGTTGCAACTTACAAACTTGCAAATCTGAGAGAGATGGTTTGCAAAAAATGTAAATTTGTGTAAATTGTCTTGGTCCCTGAGTAAACATCCAGACTCAGAAGATGCTTTGCTTTGCTTGCGACTGGTTTGTTGGGAGACAACAGATTTGGTTCAGCAGTAGCAGGACTCGCTTTGATTTGAATGACTTTGGGTTTTTTTGAAACACACCTGTCACACCTTTTAACTGAGCACTTTAGTTCTTGTTGGTGTGTGACATTCATGAGTTTGTATAATTCCTGAAGATAATTAATTTTATTCCCAAATCATTCACATACTCTGAAAAAGACCAATAAATAATCTTGATGTTCTATGTTCTGAAAAGGTTTCTTTGTCTTTGTCTTTTTAACAAATTACCCAAACAACACCTCAAGTTTAGCGGTAAACAATTTGCATTGAACTATTATTAAAACCATTAGTTACAACTTATAAAAGGTGTGTAAAGGGTGTAAAATGACACAGTGGTAGCATTATGTAATTTCCTTATATATTCTGAATTACAATGTTTGCTGTACAGACATTAGAGCAGTATACAACCTTGTTACCTTGTTTTGAAACAGCTTACTGCAGCTGCTACCTGTTGTCTTGTTTACTCTCTACCAAGCAAATTAAAGGCTAGTTGAACTGCACAGAACGCACTGCAAGAAGAGTTTGTGAGCAGCTGCTGTTAGTTTCAGAAAAAGTCAGAGAACTAAACCATTTTTACATCAGTCATCTCCAGTCTATGAATCAGCCAGTGCAGAAGAAGCTTTGGACACTGGGCAACAACCACATGTGTTGGACAGGCGTGACACATTTGAGCCTCTGAGGAGTGAACTGGATTATTCATGAGCCCAAAACAACCTCCTGGATAGAGTGGAAGGTAAAATCTCCCATACAAACAGCCCAATTTGAATTATCTCAATAAAAAAAAAGGATTTTAAACAACATATTTTTTTAAAACTGTGAAAACAGATTAATTAAAATCTACTTTATTGTTACTAAGCAACCATGGCATGAGTCATGTCTTACTACAGACCCGAAACATGACACAAGACAGTGGGGCTTAACCATTAATGACAGAAACGTTACCACTGTATCTAATATCAGTTACATTATTACCATGCAAATAAACAAAGATGTACACTTGTGCTCACAGAGCGATGGTGAATATGCACACACACGCACACAACATAATGTATGGATAGTGACCACGTGATTGCACCACTTGCTTTTACACAAAGAAATGTATGAAAGGCCCTCAAGTGTGGGCTGTCCATGTGAGTTGGGAGTAGAGCATTGTATACGTGTGTGTGGCATTGTCCCTGCAACACTGCCGGCCCTCTGAATAATTCATAAAGCCAATCAATGATTAAAGGTCTGTTGGGTGTCACACCTCACAAGAGAAGAGAGGTGACTGTATATCATTCAGGGTTCTGGAGATAGTATGGATGTTGAGGTAAACAGTCAGTCAAGATATAGAAGAGGAGAAAGGGAGAAAAAGTCTTACAGAATAAGATTCAAATGAAGCTCCTAGTTGCATAATCCTCTTTCCATTTTTCCCTTTTTTCACTACAAGTTGGTTTATCACAGTATGTCGCATTAAAAATATTAACAATTCCCACTTATTCTTTGGATTACTTGTTCCATTTTATGACTTATTGTTTCACTTGTTGATGTAACATAAAAGCAACTTAACCCTTACCTACAACCATGAAAGCTTGTACCATTACTGTGGTTGCCAATAGCCTGCATCTAATGAGTCTTTCCAGGGAAAAAAAAGAAAAGAAAAGAAAGGCACACAGGATGAGATCCTTCTGATGTTACTGGAAGCAGAAACTCTGGCTGATTCATAATAATCAAAGGGGATTAGACACAATGGATGAACAAAGACAGGCCCTAATACAGAACAGTGTTAGTAAAATATTGGTTAAAACACAAACAAGGCAAAATAAGGACATAAAGGGAATAAGGGATGAAGTGGGGGTAGAACACAAAATATCACTATTTGCAGATGATATATTAACATATATGGGTGAACTATGTTCTGATGTCTGTTTAACAGTCTCAGTGAATATGGAGAAATATCAGGATATTTAACCAATGAAGGTAAATCAGCAGCTATGATGCTCTCAGGTGAATGTCCAACAGAACTAAAGGAAAAAGTTCATTTTAAATGGACTAATGGAGGGTTTAGATACATGGGCATTGTTATTACTCCTGCAGCGTCACAGTTATTTGAAGCTAACTATGGGAAATTGATAAATGAGATAAAGACGGATTTGGAGAGATGAGAGATTTTGCCTCTGACTCTAACAGGGAGAATAGAAACAGCAAGAGTGAATGTATAACCTTTGTATGCCAAGGTTGTTGTTTCTGTTCCAGTCATTGCCTGTTGTGATTTCTAGTTCCACTTTTAAAATATTAGACAAATGCATATCGAAATTTTTATGGCAAAATAAGAAAGCTAGGATTAAATATAAGACACTACTTTGTCCAAAAGAGAAGGGAGGGTTAAATCTACCAAATTTAATAAACTACTATTGGGCAGCACAACTAACAGCTATAACTATGTGGATAAATAAAGAAACGGATGCGGTGTGGGTGGGAATGAAGCAAAGAACATGTCAAAATATTCATTTGGAATGGCTTCCATTTATGACTGAAATGGCACAGAAGAAACTTAAGATTGGTAATGACTGGTTCAGGGGAGCGATGAAAGTATGGTCAGTAGTAAGAAAAAAATTAAAACTGTCAAACTCTGTCAAACAGGAACAAAGGATTAATATATATATCATAAGTGTTCAAGGGTCAAATTATGAAGTCATTCGAACAACTTTCACGGGAATTTAACCTACCAGCACATGACTTTTATAAATTCTTACAACTAAGACATTATCTTCAGACATATAATGAATGGGAAAACATATGTAAAGAACCAACCAAAATAGAGGAATTGTTCATGTCTTTTACAGAGGAAGAGCCAAAAGAAGGGATGATATCAAAAATGTAGAAAGCGCCACAGCATGAATTTAATGATAATAATATGGATGTCAAAGAAAGATGGGAGTTGGAAACAAATATTATAATAACAGATGAAGAATGGGAGGAAGCATTTAAAGCAGGTCATAAATTAGCTCTGACCACCTCTCTTTTATTTTCTCAATATTATTTACTCTATTGTGTTTAGTTTTATCATAAGTGTGTGTGCATCTATATGTTGTATGTTCTGTTTACATGTGTGGAAGAAATAAACAGTTAAAAAAAATAACACACAAACTATTTGACTGATGGGAAGTGCTTTATGTGAATGCTTCAATCTGTGGTAATAAACCAAGAATGTTGTGTAGAAAACTCTCCATGTTTTGTTTCTCATTTTGTTTCTGGGAATCAAAAGAGAGGAAGAGCAGCAATGGAGCAAACAAAGACACTCAACACCTGAGATGAGAAGGCAAAACAGGATGGTGGAAACAGAGCTATTTGAGCCACATTTTTGAGAATCACGTACATCATTGTAAAAGGAGTCTATCACTCTACTTCTACTCTGCTGCCTCACAAAATTTTGTCCTCTTTTATTGCCCATGCACAAGCTTTGACAAAATATACATTCTTCTCACTCTTTGCACTTCCGCCACCTTGCACGACGATCTGGGGGATGTCCAGTTTCTCAAATAACACAAACTGAAAATAAATTTACCCCAGAGAGGAGGACTGTCGTTCTCCTTTGGATCCAGCATGTCTTCTTCAGGCCCAGCATGCTACTGCATATGAGGAGAGAGAGTAGTCCATCCATAGTGTATTAGCCAACATCTGTGCCAATAAGAACCCTGGCACTGCTCCCACCAGCCACTCCCACACACCGCTCCTCTGCCACCCTCCCACAGGTACTATTAGTACTATGGTACTAATTCACTCATGAACCCTTGCAAGGTTATGGCAGACAGTGGTATTTCAATGAAAAAAATCATTTGGCTCATGTAAATAATGTTAATTGTTAAATAACTGGTAATATGAAATTGATTCAATTTATTGCTACAGGCAATCTCTCTAGAAAATGTTAATCAAATGCTAAATGTTAATGTTAAGTATTAATCATATGCCTTCCTGTTTAAACCGTTCTCTTCCTAATAGTTGAAGAAAGTAAAAGTGCTGAATAAACAATAACCCAACTGTATTTGGCTTCAGGCTTAAGATCACTGATGTAAACAATATAAAGGTTAATTTTTTTTGTTTTTAATGGTTTTTGTGGTGTTTCAGTGGTTTATGGTAATACTGACAACAGAAGTGTTCGAGCAGCCATGTCCTGGCTCATTAAGTGTCCACAGAATAATTAGCAATGAGTTAATAATGGAATACCCAAATGTTGTACGAGAACAAAAGGTCACGAGTTGAGTTTAAGTGAATAATGTAGAAAAAACAAACAAAAAAATTAGCTTTAGCCAAATGTGTTTAAGTGTGAAACAATATTTTTAGTGTCTGCAAATAACAAATAACATTATTATAATACGAATTCTAATCTAATAAATCTTATATTGGTTTATTGTCAATTCTGTTTATTTTCACAATTTTTATTGAAAAGCTTGTATGTATGCTGATGATACAGTTGTAATGTAATCCAATAAATTCAAATACAACCTAGCTAGAGAATCTCTAGCAAACACACTGTATTATTTACCCATTTAAATATAAATTTACAGAAAATGTTCCGTGTAAGAGAAAGTATGTTCTGTACACAGAGGCAAAGAAGCCTTGTGTTTTAGACCATACAGTTGTACACATGCAGCCACCAACAGTCTTAAGCATCTAGATGTCACATTGTCTCTTTGGCACAGAGAATTACTGTTTTATCTGAACTGCCTAAAATTTGTCTATCCATTTTAAACCAAAGTAGTGAGTTGGGTGACCCTTTCTATTTATGGAATGATAGTATATAAAGAAAGAGTTTTGATGGACTAATTTGGAAATATGGATTTAAGTTAAGGTTTCTTATTGAATGGAATTGCCGGACCTCTCTCTCAGGACTGGCAGGTGCTCCACATTCATCAAGTTAGCAGTGATGTAGGAAAGACTGCTTTTAGATTCTGTGCTCTGTCATTTAACTAAGATAAAGTAAAGTAGGAGCATTAAACCAACTATTCAGTCGATTGTTACCTCATAGAAGTGAATTGCTCCCATTTGAAACCCACGCTGAAATCATGTTTTTAACAGCATTAAGAAAAGAAAACCCTTAGTCATTTTTTGAAAACCGACATCTATACAGTCCCTTCAGACCAGACTGATGGAGACAGTAAATGGATAGATCCGGAAAAAGCGATGTTAAAAGGGAGGGGAGATGGTGGGGAGATGGTGTGGTGTGAGGAGAGGTTAATAGTGCAGAGAGGATTGAGAGACAATAGTCTGGACTAATGAGTCATGAGGCTGGCTTTACTGGTGCTGAGGCATTTCCGAGCTGCACGCTACTCACTATGCCATCACAGTGATCACCCAAACCACACATACAGTTGTGTTTTTGGTAGTTTTGCTTCTGTTGATTGGTTTTAATACTTTTACTTGACTACTTACCAGATCAATGGTAAAAAAAAAAAATAATAAAAAAAAATTCACAAAGTAATGTTTAAAATATCCACAAAAAGAAAGAAGATAAATGCACAATGAAGGTATAAATTGAAAGAGATTTGTTCCAGAATGTTACAAAATCTTCTGAAGAACAGTACTCAATATTCCTCTGTGTTATTTTACATGTAAAAATCTTAGAATAGCTGGCAACTTCTGGCTTTTTATTACATATTATACTTTAACACTGGCAAACGAGTACATTAAACTTTTCCCCAATAGTGTATATTCCATTCCAAACTATTCTCTCAGACATAATTTCATTTAAAAATCAAATCCACATTTAATTGATATTAGTGTGTGTCTACACAGATGCATTTCCATGTTTTGCAGCTGTTTGAGAATTAAGCTCTGGGACATTGACAGGACTAGACAGTGTCGAGTAACAGCCAAAGGCTAAACTTGTTTGAAAACCTAATGAAATGTGACTTTGCACGCCCTCAAAGGGCCCTTTAAACTCATCTTTTCTTCCAGTGAGTGAAAGGTTTAAATATTGGTATTCAAACAACAGGTTTCTGCATGCTATTGCAGATTTTACATGGCTTCTCTCCTCCTTGCAGAGTCAAAATGAAGAATGAAGAATAACTATAAATGTTGTACGCAGACTTGTTTAGACTTTGCACATCACTAGAATACCACAGTGGCGGGTACTGTTTCATATCCAGTCAGTGCTGCTCTGGTACTAATCCAGAGGAGATCAGCGGGGGCAGCAGGGAATGCTGAGTCCACCTCTAGCTTATAGCTCAGCATTTGCTAGTCTAGACTGCCTGGCAGCTCAGTAATGATAAATACAACATCGCTGCACTAAAAGGCTTTGTGGATTGAGATGAACTAGATTATCAAAGATTTAAAAGTTAGTAAAATATTGGTTTAAAAACACAGTAAACATTTTTAGCAACGTTGGACAAAACAGGAATCAAAGAAACAATTACAGCTGTCATTTTTCATAATTTATTGTACATTGTCATTTCTTCCATCATATTATACCCAAACTAATTAACAGTACATTTCCATTTATACAAAATATAAACTATAAGGGGGGAAATATAAATCTAACTTCAACCCTTCCCATATGGTTATGCAAACAGTCATTTCCTGGGTCTAACCCATGGATGAAGGGGGGAAAGGTGTCAATCAAACCCTCATTGTAAAAGACCACAACTCTTTAAAAAAACTGACACAAGTCCTGCAGCAACTTCTTTGCTACATACATCTCTTTGACATTTCTTTAAAAAAAAAAAAAAAAAAAAAAGACCAAAGAGCCAAATTATGAAAAAAAAATGCCATCTGGATTTTTTAAAATCTCTTATGTGCCAAACTTCACTTAACAGACAAAAACCATTCTGAGATTGATGTTGATGTGAAGCCACAAAAAGAAGCTCTGTACACTCAAGTGGTCCACATTTCAATCAAGACATGTGACAGGACAACCGCAGCCCGAGCATCTCCAAAATGTGATGGCATGACTATGGAAACACAAGCCAAAAGCGCAGCTGGGTGCACCGCCATTCCTTTTGATTCCATGCAAGGGGCAGACGGGGTCTTGGTGACAATCTCCAGCTGATGTTTAAACCCCCTTTGTTGAAAGAAATGTCTTGAATTACATATTTTTTTTAATCATTACTTTAGAAGGACAAAGAAGCTTGTGGAGTCCATCCATGTTAGTCTTGTGGTCTCTGTGCCGTGATGGGGAGAGGAGTGAGGCTGAACTGCGTGGGATAACAGGAGGGGAGGTGAGGAAGGAGTGTTGAGGCAGACGAGAGGGGGCTGTGGGGGGTGGAGTGGTCCAGGCTTCAACAGTAGCGCTGCAGGAGAGAGGCTGCTATGATGACGGGGATCAGGAAGGAGAAGGTGCCTGGGTGCAGCGAGACGCCCGCTCCGGTAGGGGAGGTGGAGTTGGCCGAACTGCTGTAGGTGCCCGTGGCCATGGTGGTGGTGTTTGGGTTGGAGGTGGAGTTTCCCCCCGCTGTGGGATCTGTGCTGTTCTGGGAGACCACCTGTTGGAGGACAAAGAAGGGGAGGAGGATGGAGGGGTGTGAGGAGGGTTCAGAAGTTGTCAAACTGTTCTGTAACAAGGCCAGTGCTGAACCAAGACGTCATATGAGGAAATACACTGATAATTAACGATTTAAATATAATGCAAATTAACTAATTTCACAGTAATGGACTCTCTGGACTAAAACTTGAAGCATATTGAGATCAAGAATTGAAATCAATTAAAATGTCAATGACTGTTGACCAAGTTTTAGATTATTGCCATGCTGTTTTTCTTCTTTTAATTCAGTGACATATACTTTGTAACAACGCAGGATGACTGATGGTGGATCAGCAAAAAAAGATAAGAGCGACCTAATTTTCGTCGCGTGCGTGTCGGATTACTTTTGGCACACCACACCGAAGAGAAACTTTAGATTCTCTCCCACTGGTAGACAATACACTGCACCTGAATCATTAATTCTATGGAGTCTAAACTAATCAAGAGCTAACGATAAATGTGAGAAAAAAAACAAACATATTATGACCGAGAATTAGCCTAAGTTTAATTAAATAGGCCTACACAATGTAATTTCGACTGACTAGAAATTAGGATAATTTCCCAAAGAGAGCTTTAAGTCTAGCCTGCTGTAATCCAGACCACCACACCATAAACCCTATAAAGAAACATCGTTAAAGTCAAATAACCCATCAGCACACTGTTCATTTCCATCCGTAGTAAATAAAATAATTCCCTCTACCTGTACACAATCAATCCCAAGCGTTATTTCATAAATAATCATTTAAATTCTATACCTATGGATAAACAATAAATGTCAGCTTACCTGTGTTGATAAACATATGGCGAACACAAGCACTCCGAGCTGAACGATCGTCATTTTGGACATTCTTTTTTCTTCTTTTTTTTGCAGCAATTTGGCCAGATGGAGGAGGATGCCCACAGACGCTGCTTCCCTCTAATGTGGACGCAGCATCAGACGCTGGTTTTTATACCAGCTGCAGGTCCGTGACGTAGCCTATTGGGTCCAGGCAGATTCCCGGACATGGTGGAAATAAAGAGTTATATAGAAAAGTAATGGGCTATAGCTTAATTGTGGAGCGGGAATTTACATTACGGAGACAATGGCACACTTTAGGCTATACTATAAAACATTTGGGGAGTCAGCTGAGCGCGCATGCTCCATCCCAGCCCTTCATTTTCCACTTCCATACCATTAAAAGCCTTGTTGAAAGGCGCGACTTCTTGTTGAGAATAATTCACTTTCACCAACATGTAACCCAGGACGCTGAAGTGGTTACCATCTAATATAAGCTATATCTATACGCTGCTCCCACCGTTATGTTACCAATTAACGATTCGCAGGCTATGCTTGATTGGGTTTGATTATTGAGATGTCAGTTTTAACTTATAAAACTCATAATCTGATACTTCACTTCAAGTTGCCAAGAAAGATAGAAAAAGGGGAAAACTGGAAAGTTAATACAACCTGTTGATCAGTCACTCGTGTTTGGCTACAGCTATAAGTGTGGCAACAGCGACACTCAGTGGTCAGAAGTGGGTTGCACCAGTTCATGAAGACCTAAGTAAAGGTTGGGCCTACTTTGTGTTATTGATGCCTGTATACATGCAGAATTATGTATGGTTCACAGTAAGTATTCATACAGTTTGGATGAGTGTAAAATATCTGATTGATGTTAACCTGCTGACGTCTATTTCCTCATTAACGTAAAGTCAAATAGGCCAATGTTGTAGGCTATTATTTTTGTGAAATGCAATTTATAATCTTCAAGATTTATTAAAGTGTAGTTATCAAGGTTCAGGTCAATCTATACAATATTAGGCTTGGCTTATTAATCTACTTTAGTCTTCGCCCAAAAAATATTAACAAGTTACCGTTGGCCAGTTTTGTCAGTTGCTTCATATAGCTACACCAAATTCACACCTACCAGATGGACATAAATATTTAGTACCACGATAAGCTTAATCTCTATAAAACGTATTTTGTGTGGTGCAACCCATTTAAATTTAGTCATGCTCAAACAGAATTTAGTTTAGAACCACCTTGCCTACATTTTACACAGGATTATCCATTAAGGAAAAAACATACATTGGCCTAAGCAGCACAGCATGTTGCAGCTGCAGTACATTTTTGACTTGATTAGCTATATTAATTAGTCTACTTTCAGTGTTGTATGTTATAGGCATATGGGTTGCTGATCAAAGGCCATTTACTGGTTGATTACTGCATACAATGTTGTGTTTAGACTAAGACTTTGTTTAGATTAAAAAGTTTTTGCTTTCAAGGTTTGATTGTAGACCTAAATTCTGTTGTATTAAGCTATAAATCCTCAATCCTTAAAGTATTTTTGTCATTTTGCTTCAGTCCACCAACACTTTCCTGAAGTTGTTTTATCATCACACATTAGGCCTCTTTATTGTGATTATAGGCATATTTTGATTTTGTTTCGTTAGCCTATTGTGTCGGTGTTCCGTTTTCAAAATGTCGGAGTTGTTGTCAAATGTAAAAGCAAATTACAGTTAATATTGTTTTATTTTCCAGACCTAAAATTAATCTGGTCCCTGGGCCAGAAACACATCACTTCTGCAGGTAATCTGATGCAGGGAAAACACCGGCTATATTCATTGGCACACAACTAGGCTATTGAAAAGCAATGGCTAGACATCGCCCCCTAATGGTGAAAACACATCACTGTAAACTACAGTAGGTAAGACTGTATCCTTCTGTTAATAGGCTACTGAAGATCAGACTACAACATTTTATATATTCTTCTCAATTGACAATGTTCACTCCATCCATGTGCAATAATAATGAACAAAGTGGCCAACTTTTAGGATTCCGTCCAGATGCTGGTGAACTTTAGACCTATAAATAGGTTCTATTTGTGTAGGGGAAATTCTGAGGGAATTATGAGATGGTCTTATCCCCGCTTTCACCCCGCCCGGAGGGACCTAAAGTGACAGCGCTCCCTGCAGAGGCACCAGATGTGCGATGTTATGGAGAGCCGGAGAGAGGGGCCTTTTGTGAGGCATCAGATAAGCCCTGTTCCCAAAGCCGGGCCGGATCGGGTATCATCGGCGAGTGTATGAGGGGGCGAAACCCAAGCCTTGCGCACTGGATCGGGTTTCTGTTTACACGAGCGTGATTCCTCCAACCAGAGCAGACCGAGGACGGCTGGAGACGGAGAGGAGAGAGGTTCTGAAACAGCCCTCCCGTCCCGCCTGTCTGTCTACCTGTCTGTCTCGCTGCGTGCGCTTTTAGTGACCAAGTGGAAAATCTGCGAATAAGACGTTTAAGGATGTATTAGAGTCGTGTCAGACCAGTTTGCCTGATAACTTTATCACCTATAAATTCACCACAATAAGGAGGATAAATTAACCTGATGCTGTGAGTTTAGAATAAAAAAAACTTGTAAAATAAAGTATAAAGTATATAGTCGTAAAATAAAGATGTCCAACTTGGCTGAAACAACATTGGTGTTTGTTTATGTTGCTGAATGCAACTTGGTCATCTCCAACCTTATATCACAAGCCTGGAAACATGATATTGTAATAAAGCCTCTGGCCTTTACCATCAAGAATAACCACGAGACAAATGTTAATGTCCAAAGCTCTTGTTTGCGCACAGGCGCAGGTCACACGCACCCGTCAAGTGTGAGTGTGAATCCTGCCCTCGAGCATCTGGTACTTTTCCTAAGGCAAGGGTAGCTCAGGGGCCAAATGTGGACATTTCATGTGTTTTTTGAGCAGTGCGCACACACACACACACACACACACACACACACACACACACACACACACACACACACACACACACACAAACACACACAC
>JBBPCS010035940.1:0-21410 GCA_037974645.1 Hollardia meadi
TGTGTGTGTGTGTGTGTGTGTGTGTGTGTGTGTGTGTGTGTGTGTGTGTGTGTGTGTGTGTGTGTGTGTGCGTGCATTTGCATCCTGAAGGGCTCATAAGTCAACTGAGTTTATTTGGTTGCAGTCTTACCGTACTGCCTTTAAATCATATTACAGATAATCAGATTTATCATGTTGTCTTCAGAGAAGCTCAAAGGGGTATATACAGTATGTATTTTGTTTGGAATACAAATTTTTCCCCAAATGGTTGAAACATGGCTGCAATTTTCATTAATATACTCCTGACATGAAAGTCTTACAGATGAAGATATGCAGCAGTCATAAAAAAAGAAAACTAGAATTACCGACTCACGGCTGTATGCCTCCGCGCACCAGTCAAATTTCAGTTTACATCCATGGTGTCCAGACTCACATAATATATGTAGTGACTGATGGAGAGCTCAGTCACATGGTGCAACAACAATCACCTGAAGCTCAATATCAACGAAACCAAAGAGCTTGTGGTGGACTACAATGCTTCAAATATGGATGTCGCTGCAAAGAAGCTGCAAAATTTGAAACGTGGATTCTTCACGCACATGTTCAATCTGTACAATCAGCACAGTTTCAAGGTGGGCACCCAAGATTAGTGTCACCAGTTCAGTATCTGACCAAATGTGAAATATGGTCACAATCTCCCCTTCTGCTCCTGAGTTATGATGTTGAATAATGGCCAGAAAAGTGTTGTAGCAGAACATGATGATGCCACAGTGAAGTTGACCTTTGACCTTTTCTATATAAAATGTCATCACTTCATCATTTTATCCTATTAGACATTTGTGTAAAATATGAATTCTTATGGATTCAAAATGTGTTTTGTTAGGTCAGAGTGAGCTCTGACCAACAAATTCTAATCAGTTCATCCTTGAGTCCAAGAGGACGTTTGCACCAACTTGGAAGAAATTCGCTCAAGGTGTTCGAAGTATTCTGCTCACGAGAATGGAACACACAGACAGACGGGCGGACAGACAGCCTGAAAACAAAGCAAAGTTATGGCATGTAAAGGCAAAATAAGTTCAATACTGTAATGGAGGTAATTGTTTCATGAGCTGGATGAGAGGATCAGTTCAAGTGGATGAGGGTGAGTGATGTCATTTCTAATCACTTAAGCAAAGATTTTGAAAAAGCGGTAATTCAGTTTTTTTTCAGATGTGTGCAATGCAATTGCAATGAGCTTATATTGTGCTTTTTAGAAAACATAATGCAAAGAAAAAGGCTGCAGGTGTCCTAACAGCCAGGTGGCTCTGCTCAGTGTGGTGTCCGTGTAGAAACAGGCATTCCCAGGCTAGGAAGGAATCAAAGCTTAAAACGATTAAAGGCCCTGCACACTCACATAGTTGTTTTCAATTACTCTGGCTGATTAAAGCTGAGTACAGGGTAAGGTTGGACGGAGCTGAGCTGAGAGTTCGCTGAGGCCGTGCCGGAATAAACCCTTTTCACAGCAGATATTTTGACCCGTCACAGCAAGAATAGCAAACTGATAACATTAATGGTGGCTCTGTTCTGTTCGAGTGTCCTAGGAAGATATGACAGTGAGCCAGCAGGCACAATACCAGGACCCTGATACTGAAGAAGTTAAATGGAAATCAATCATTTTATTAGTTGTGCTTTCCCTGCTATGACATGTCTGCATGTAAAAATGTCTGCAGATAGAACAGTCAGTAAGGCGTGAAGGTACGGTCACATTTCATCCTGGTAATGTTCACTCCGATTCACTTCAATTAAAAGCCCATACAACTAAATGTATTCAAGTGTGCAGTTCCTGTGTTGGTGCATTCTTCTGGCCACCTCCACCAGACGTATAGTCACTCGACTCGAGTTTTATTCATCTTTGCTGTGCGACTTTTTAGTCAAACCGGTGACGCCTTATGTTTGGAAATGCAGAAGTCATATTCTACTGCTGTGTTATCACCTTGTTTTGTGTACAATATTGCGAGACAACAACCTGCAGCATCGCTCCAACTGTCTGTTTACTCTCTATGATTGCTCTGCTCAATATTTATTCATGGCCCACATTACAAACATGACATCTTTGGCCCTTAGTATAGTATAGTTACATTTGTTACAAAAGGTGAATAAAGTTCAGCAACAACTTATGTTAAGTACAGAGTTTTAACAAACACACTTCTGGTGATTGTGATTCAGTGTCTGCCATCTCATTTGCATTTTGAATATTATGGCTGATCTGACAGAAACAGGTACGCCTGCTGCACTTGATCACCAGCTGTTATTTCTTATATTATGCCACTGGCTGTGTACTCAGTGGTCTTAATTCTAAAAGTGGAAACTCAACAATAGATTAGAAATTTAAAATCAACATCTTGTCACCCACTGGCCAGATCAGCCGATGTGCAGTACGTGGAGGCTCTCAGAGCTGCTTTCATGACAATGTCACCAAAGAGAGTCAAGGGGTTCATCTGGTGTGACCAAATGTTCACATTTGTTCATGTGATGTTTAATTTTCATCCTAATCAACATTAGTAATGCATAAGCCCACAGACCGAGGCCACTGACACACAACTGCGCACTTGCATAATTTCCATCAAGAGCCTCTAGACATGTTCTGTAGAAAGACATGTAACCATGCATGCAGTAAATAAATTAACAACCCTGCACACACACACACAAAACCCCCACTATTGTCATGCGTAAAGTATCTGTGCAATGATTTATGTAGTATTGTAATACAATATGTGCATGCATTCTGCCCTATATAAATGATGACATGGAACTGAGGATGGAGAGCTGGATGACAGGGAGTTGTGGGTGTAATGGTATGTAGAAAAGCCCCAGAGGAAACAGGAAGACAGGACTATATATTCACTGTCACATGAAGGACAGCAATGCTGCACAGCTCTCCATTAACTGAGAACCCAAAGGGAACCAGGGTCCCATACAGTAACTGCAATATCAGTTATGTGATGTGACTTAGTGCTTAATGTAACCATCTGAACCATTGATTTTAATAAAGATGGACGACACGTCTCCACTTCCTCCTACTGTACAAAAGTGAAGCCAAAATATCCGGGAGTCTGTGCAGTAGCGTCCAGGCAGCGGAGCCGCAGTATCAAGTTCCTGCCCATACACCCGCCCGCCCAATCACGATCAGGGCTCAGCTGTCAATCATGACATTTCACCTAGTTTTTAAAGCCTCATAACTAATTAAAACCAAACTGATCAGAAAAATGAGAATCAGAAACACTTGAACATACATTAGCGTGATAAGAACTATCTTAAACAATGGAAACCATATTTGGGAAAAATGTATTTAAGTTGTACTTTGAGTTTTTAGTTTGGCCCATGTCCTACCTGAAATCATTGAGGAGGCGGGGTTTATGACCTATTGCAGTGTCGGTCATAAACCCCTCCTCCTCAATGAGCCCATCACCAGGGTGCGATCGAGGGCTGTCTGAGGGATGTTTGGGCTTCACATTTGGGGAGCTCTCATGTCGTCCATCTTTATATTGATGTGGAAATTTGTGTTCAATGAAGCACAAAGTCAGAAATTTGTTTTTCTGTAAGGTTTACTTAAGCATCTGCAGATGGACCCACGACACAGTCAATGAATGAGCTGGGCAAGTGAGCCCAGAACAGAGGAGTTGTCAGCGTTTCATACACACTGACAACTACAAGGTCAGGAAGAGGGTGAGTCACATATTGTTATCACATGATGGTACAGGACGTGTCAGCAAACAGTATAGTGATTCTGGCTTATGCTATCTGTGACACACACAAGTGTATCGGACCTTCCTATCCATCCTGTCCTCAGTATACTTACACTTACTTACACACTTACAGTATGTGAATACAGAGGCATAGATTGTTTTTTGAACAAAGCATAAGGGTTTAGATAAGGATTACATGAGAAATTTCCACTACAATATATGATCTGAACATTTTCATTTGAACAAATAGATAAAGGATTCAAGGTTCTCTAAACCCCTCCCCCTCCAGCAATCATGGATTCATAGCAACCATAAGCACAGAAGGCCCATCACACTTTAGGTTTAAGATATCAGCCATTATTCTTAACATACAAAAAGACATAAATCAAACCTCTGTGTTGCTTGTTCAAGTATATTTTTCTGTACTAAGCATCCAAATGTTCAGCTGATGAGGATGCAGACTTTTTACCTGGAAGCTAAGAGGTTAAGATTTAAGCTAAGAGACAGTTAAGAGCTCTTTTTCTGTGCCTCTGCATCAGTGTTTAGGAGCATCCGTGTGTACACCCATGTGATAGCTGAATCCCCATCACAGAGCCACAGTCCATGTAACCTGAGTGGCAGAGCTGGTATGTTCAATCCTATCGTTCCTTCCATAATCCCCCTCTGCTGCTCGCTCTCTTCTATCCAAGCTTCATCCCACTATCCATTATTAATGGAGCCGAGCCTGCTCCGCAGAGAATCAGCAGCTATATGACCAACTTGCTGCTGCACACAAATATTTACACTCAACAGGCTTTGTTTGTGTCTGCATGCGTGTCTGAGTGTGTGTGGAGTGAAAGTTGTGTTAACTGCCTCTAAAAAGCAGGACTATGTGTGTGCACGATTGGCTCGGTGGTACAGTAGTTAGCACTGCCGAAGCCACAACAAGAGGGTTCTTTGGATCGAACCCACCGGTTGATGGGGACTTTCTGTGGATTTGCATGTTCTCTCCGTGTCTGCGTGGATTCCCTCCGGGTGCTCCTGCTTCCTCCTGCAGTCCAAAGACATGCAAAGAACTAGAACGGCACTCAGTGGCCCAACAGCCCAACATCAAAAATCAATGCATTATCCAGGGAATAATGCATGGATCTTGATTTTTTTTTTTAAACAGGCATATTTAGAGGGCTGGTATCTATGAGTGTGTACAAGTTAGTGCTGATCCTAATAGAAATCTGGATCTAGTGGATTTAAACATGTTTTCATAGGGGGGTTAGGGTTAGGGTAAAAAATTTCCTGGATCCGCCCCTTTATCCGGATCCATGCCAAAATTTTATGGGTTCTTCCTTGGCCCGTGCCCCATTCCTTCCACCAAGTTTCGTGGAAACCGATTCAGTAGTTTTTGTGTAATCTTGCTGACAAACGGACAGACAGACAGACAAACAAACAAACGGCACTGAACACATGACCTCCTTGGTGGGATGATAGATAGATGATGGATGGATTTATGTGTGCATGCAGTGCAGGCCATTGATACATGACGACAAATTCAATCAGGGTAGATCAAAAACAGCCCTGACACCTAACGATCACAAATGTTTACTGCTGTGTGTGTGTGTGTGCAAAAGAGACAGAGAATCAAATCTGGCAGGTGTGAATGACAGCATTCCCCGCTGTCTTCCGTTTCGCCTCAAGGCAAAAATTGCAGAGAGGAAAGTGAAGGAGACAGTATCAAAAACGGGAATAAGAAAATAACTAGACCTCCTGCAGGAACCTGTTGGCACACAATAATAGATGTCAGTCACAACGTTGCAGCGTCAATGTCAGATCTGAAGAGCTGAGATGAGTGGCTTCATTAAGACGAGCATAACGCCTCGGTCATCTAACCTACCAGCCTCAGGCTTTACTGTCAAAAGATTTAAAAGGAAGTATATTTGCCGGAAAATCAGTTATAGAGAGGAAGAGGGAAGGGATACACACAAGTGTGCGCACACACAGTTTCCCACTGTGTTTGTTCATTTTGCATATAAAAAGCATCTAAATCACTCCTGTGAATGTACAATGTGATCATCTGGGAAGAAGCAAGCACTTATGGGCCGGGAAAAAAGGAGTGCCTCAACCAATACCCCCTTTTCCTTTTCTTGTATTCCGAATAAATGAATAAGTAAAATAAAACGCATCATGAGCTGAAACTGTTTGCAACCGGAAACTTCATCATCTTGTCTGTAAACACACAATGCTCCTAAGATTAGACGATGAGTCTGTGAGCATGCACGTGTATATGTTTGTGCATTTAAATGTTATTATGCGTTACAATTGGTTGGCAATTACTGTGTATATAATAGTCCTGGTCAACAGTTTAAAGCACTTCAGTGTCTCCCTCTCAGTGACTTCTAAATTACAGGAGAATCTTACACACACTGCACGACATTCGGTTTTCAACCCTCATTACCTTGTTATACGAGTACATGCCCTATTGTGGAAATATAAAACAAGTAAGCATGCAAAAACAGAATGCAATTTTAATGTCAAACTTTCATGTATTGATCACAAACACATCTGTTTGTGTCAGATGTACCCTTATAAGTCAAAGCTGCACTCATGGCTGTGTGACTAACAATCACACTGTATTTTTCCATTGTGCCCAAAAAACCCTCATCCGTCTCCTGCTATAATGAATGATTTTAGTTGGCACAGTTATGTAGCTGAGTTTCTCTCCTGTGTTTGTACATTCAGATATCTGATTTACTTTACTGTTTCATCATGTTGGCTTTCAGCTGTATAAGCCGTGCTAAGTTACTGCTGGTGAAAACCTAATATTTCATGATTTTGCAGCTTCAAAGTAAAAGCCTTTAAATAACAATTTATTAGGGGGAAGAGTGCACTTATAAACAGCACAGTGAGATGTTACATGAGCTCATGTTACATGCTCTGTTACTGCACCTCTTTAACTCTCCTCCAACAGGTTAACAACTTCTTTTACCAGCCGTGCTGCGTGATGGAGGAACACAAATAACAAAGGAAATGAAACATGTTTATCCACCGTTTCACAGCCGCTCTTTTATGTCACTGCCTCGATCAGCCCGCTGCTTCTAAATGTTATACACTTAAGACAAGTGCGTCATAAGTTAAAGACACACCTTCTAATGGGTAGCCCTTTTGTAACTGAAATGCAAATCCCTGCTGCACTGGGCCGCAGCACCGAGTCAACCCGAGTCGAGCCAGGCCAGCACATGTGTGTGGAAATGGGTTGTCAGGCATCGACTATATTAAACTTTTGCTGCAACATAACGTGACATCATTTGGCAAGATGCTGCATTGGCCACTTAAGTATGTGTATGCGCACATATAATTTAAAGCATCAACAGCGTCAAATTTACACTGTTTACCTTGTGATCACTGCAGATAACAACATGATTGTCTCACTTATAGCTTGAAAGTCGTGAAATCCTTCTTCATAGCATTATAAACCACTGGGCAGTGTGCAGGCGTCTGATAAGCATTCAAAGTCATGAATCTATTACTCAAACCAGCCTTGCCTGAAGCAACAAGAACCTCTTTAGCCTTTTTTCATACACAGAACTATTTATGGCACTTTTCCAGCTTAAAATATCCAATTGTGATTAACTTGCTGTGTCTAGATGGTGAGGTTTCAGACTTATTTTGGAATTAGGTGATTGTTTGATGTTTGATGGTGTGGGGAGGCTATTCCCTGCTTCAGAGAGCACCAAATGCATTAAAACAGTCTGAGCTGGTCAAGGAGCTGGATTTTGAAGACTTAAAAACCAATAATAAGAAATGCTGCACATTTCTGCTATTAATTGGTGTGATAATAAATACCCTATAATCTCAGATGGGTACAGAGCTCAGGTAGCATGGGAAAAATAAACAAAATAATTGTGCATGACTTAGCATAACTTATGTTGATATGTGGATATACTTTGGGTTTTGGCTGTTTAACATTCTTAAAACGTAAAACATTATACACAGGAGGACCTTGGTCAGCCATGCTTGAGGTCCACAGCATATCGATCTGAGTTGAGCTCGGCCCAATGATGATGTAAGGATCATGAGGCTGATTGTTCAACTGCTCTGGGTGAGATTGTCCTTTAGGATGTGACTGAGCTGGTAAAGCCAACATGAGTGGTTCACAACAGACCACACATGTGATTTAGGTTTGTAATTAGAGGGTTTGTTGTTATTCAAGAATCAATATCGTTGGACCACCAACACTGCCTAATTTCTTTCTTCTGTTCAGTGAGAAAGTTGGGTGTGTTTTCTTGGAGCAGGTAATGTAGCCTTGAGCTGTTAGCCTTAAATGTGTATGTAATATTCTGAAAAATGACAACAAAAGACATGTAGTTTGATGATGTAATGAAGCAGCATGGGATCATGGGAGTTGTTGTCTTCATTGTCAACATTTACCATTGCCGATGAAAAACTAATTAACGTGATTCAGGGAGAAACGGTCACAGACATGGTAATGTTTTATTCATATTACGTTTAGTCAAGTTCATTGACTTCCTTCTTCACTCTCTGACTCGCTCCAAGTCACAGGCAACCAAATGAAACGCACCGTTACCCACCTATCTATGTTTAAATATTGTTGGGAACATTTGGGATAATGTAATTACACAACAAACAAAATATATAATGAAGGTCCAGTCGTTTTTAGACATTTTAATGCATAAATCTTACATATTATATCTTAAAGTAGAGATGAGGAGCTACAGAGGTCTGGTAAGCTCACTTCTTCCTGACTTCACACCAGTTTTCTTTCATTTTGAGAATTGTCATCTTGAGACCCAATTGACACCGACTCAAGTGACATCACTTGAGCAGCGTTTGCCACAGGATCTTGTGACACTATGGTGTGTGGCCTTTGGACCATCTAAGAGGGTCCATGCTCCCCAGCAAGGAAATTTTATTTTTTACTTTAAATGCATTAATCTGGTGCACTTTGAGAGCAAGATTAAGAGGCTAGATCGTAAAAAAACATGAACACAAATAAGACATTGTGGAAAATATAAAATGTACAAAATCATGCTGCCTGGTAGTAGCTGGACCGGCATAGTCTAGGTAATTAATGGGAAACACTGCTCGAGGCAATCTATCAGATTTTACGCAGCTCCCTCAGGTCACAAAAGGCTTTATTCAACTTTTTTCATATGCAGTAGTACTCCCAAGACTTGTAAACAGACTTGGATTTCTCCTTTAACCTACCCTATTATTTTATATATAATATAATATATATATAATTCTCCTTCCTGTCCTTCTTCAATCAGAGGATCAACACATAAATGAACAGAGACTGATGAAATTATTCAACCTATCTGCCAATGTGATTATGCCTGAGCAGGAGCATGTGAGACTCGCTTCCTCTCAGTCTACAAATTATTCAATCAAAAGATCTGAGTATGAGTAAAAACAAATTGACATATAATGGTTCGTAGAAACTTATTATTTTTCCTAGCTTTCACATATTTTGCCTTGATTTGTAAAAAACATGAAGATGTCTTTCTTTCAAATGTAAAAGTAGGAGAAGGATTCAGGAAAAAAGGTGTTTTTATGAAGACTCCGCTCTGGCTCGAGGAAAAAGTGTCATCTGTGACTTCATGTCACATGTTTCCATATAACATGTCACAGATTCGCATTTGCATTCTCTAAAGTACCCCATACCAATTTCAATCCAATGCACATAATGTCAGCTCTTTGACATTGAGTGTTGTCTGCATTCAGATTTCTGAATGAAAGATTCACACGAGATTCATATGGTCTCATGATTCTGATTCTGAAATTTACCATGTGTAATATTAACCCTGAAATGATCTTGTTCTCACAGTTTGTATCCCACAAACCCTCCATTACTCACCCAGAGTAATACAAGGTTTGTCTTCCTACTCACCTTGCAAATAAAAAAATTATATTGAAACTCCCTTTCACTGTAAAAACTGTACAGAAAAGTCAACATAGTAATACAAACTAAACAAGATGAAGTCAAAATATGGCTCGGCCGCGTATGGCCAACTTGTGAAAATGTGGTCAATTTGTTACAGGGGTCAGTGTTAGTGTCTTTAATGCAAATTCTTGGATATTAAATGGTCACCTGCCATTTTCCGATGTGGCCCCAGTTAATATTTGTAGTTAAAATGTACTGAAGTAGGCAGATTACATGACATGGTTATACTACGTAGGAGCTAAAAACAAAAAAGAGTTATAAATGCAATTGCAATAACAATATTTACATCTTGGGATTTTCATTAGAAAGATCTATATTAATTGTAATTATAACTAATCTACTAAAAAACCCTACTCTTTCATCAGTTTCTATCTGCAAATTTCTCTAATAAACTTAATTCAGAAGTCTTTAGTTTTCAGTAGTATCCAAGAACAGCAGAATAATCCCTTATGGTCTGGATACAGAAAATGGTCTGGTCAATGAATTTAGAAGTGTTTAAAGTTCAGTGTTCAAGAACTGCAGATGTCTCCCTTTCTTTGGTCTGGCTAGAGAAAATGGTCTGGTCGATTAATTCAGAAGCTTAAGTAGTATCCAAGAACAGCAAAATATTCCCTTTGAGTGTGATAAATTTAGAAAGAGCTGCTCTCAATGGAGTAAAACCCCTGTAAATAACCCCCCCCTCCCAACACACACACACACACACACAACCCGATGATATAATAGGCGAACCAATCCTGCAACTTCATCTCTCAGCTACTCAGCTTCTCAGAGACGGACCCGGTCATCAATGGAGTAGAGGCCGCCAGTCTCAAATGCCCCATGCCACCGCCTTTCAACACACTGGCTGAGACAAAGGCTTCAGCGCCCGAAGATGATGACAACATCTCGTCAGTTTCTGCCAACTCAGCGGCAAGCGGAAGTGCGGCACCAACCTCAGTTCGCCGGGACCTCCCGCAGGTAATGACCATAGCAGCAGATTGTGTTGGGCTCCCGCTGCCCCCACCACTTATTCCCAAGATGGTAAGCTTTGTTTGTGTCACCTGCCCTCCCTGACATTTGGCAGTGTGTTGAAGCACCATGGCAACAACCTCTTAAGAGCAAAATTCCTGTTGCTGGCTAGGCACATTTTTTTAGGGTGCAGGGCCACATGGAGACGTCATATCCCGGCGTGTCCCCCCTCAAGGAGGCCCTCGCTGTTACCTCAGTTGTCTGGATGGTCAGCGGACAGGAAACCACTACCTCCCCTGCAGCATTACAGAGATGCTGGGATATTTCGATTATTTCCTAACCCTAACCCCAGCACCTGAAGAGGCTAGACGAGGACTCCTTACAGCTCAGTGGTCATCTGTCACTCGCTCACCCCTGGAGTTGGAAAGATGAGACGAGATGGAACAACATAACAGTGAGAAGGAGAGAACTCTGCCGCCACAGAGCTATGGTATCGGCAGATGCGGCTTCCCCCTAGACGGTGCCTGCTGCAACATCCCAGCAGCCACCAGTGGCATGTTCCTACTCATCTCAACGGGATATTCCACTGGTGCTCGAGGCCTTGGTGTCAGACCCTTACAAGCCTCTGGAGTGTTTCTCTCTGCAGGCATTGCCATTCAAGACAGCTATGCTGCTTGCTTTGACCTCTGCCAAGAGGTTTGTTGAGCTGACTGCCCTGTCGCTTAACCCCTACCATTCGATACTCCGGGGTGACCCGTGGGGCGACTCTTAGACCAACACCTGAGGGTTATGACCATAACCCCATAACCCTCAGCTTTCTGGCCCAGGGCGGCAGTGGTCCCTTACTTCCTCTCAGCGATGACTGGAGTAGGAAGTAAGTGGGCTGTGGTGGTTACCCTTGGCCAGTCAGGTTTGGTGTGGTGGGCCGATTTTGGTCGCAGCAGGACATTCATTTATCGGGCTCCACCCACTGTACCCATAGAGTCCAGTAGAGGGCGGGCCTGTGTGAGATAGAACGGGAGGTTACATTATTGTAACCCCTGTTCTATAAGCACAGGAGGAGCACTCTACCATCGGACCCTGCCTCTCCTGTGCCGCTCACTGAAGATTTGACTAAGCTAGTAGTACAGTCACAGAGTACAGTCGAGGGCTCCACCTGTGCTTATTTAACAAGGGTTGCAATAACGTAACCTCCCGTTTTTGTTAGGTGCCTATTCAAATGTTGTGCATCAAATGGGTGGCTTAGGTTGTCTTGTTTCATATGATACCACTACCTTTGAGTGTGCTGAGAGTTGTTCTTAAACTTATAACCTTTTTAAATTTATTGTTAACTCACCAATCTTTTGTCACTGCCAACATCAGTTCATTCTTGATGTGATGGATGGGGATTTTACAGTGGACCGACATCAGGATAAACTTCAGCTGTCCCAGAGAAAGCTAGGATATGGTTGTCCCAACAACAGGAGGCATGACGACAGACAGACAGCATGACTAAAACATTAGTTGGGAGTCGATGAAAGACAGAGGAGTAAGTGATATCCTAGAGGGTAAATGTTCACCTGTCTAATTCTAAATACTGTCTCCACAAGCACTACTGTTGTCTACATAACAGCACATACACACACACTACAAAGAATCCATCTATACACACGGGACAGATAAAACCTCATTCTGTAAAGCTCAGGACATCACGGGTCTGCCAGTGTGATCTCAGCGCTGACAAGCTTGCCTCTCGTTCCATACGTGTGTGTGTGTGTGTGTGTGTGTGTGTGTGTTGTGTCTTCATTCATAATGCTGTATTTATACTGTCTACTTAAGCACAGTAATTAAGGAGTCCGTGGTGTAGTGAGTTTATCAGATGGGATTCATGCGTGGCAGGAAAAATGAAACAGCAGCGACAGCAGATCTGTGCTGATGGTGTCAAAATGTCTCGTTTGAGAGTCAGACAGACATCAGACAAACCCCATGTTTCATCTCCATTTCTCCTCTTCCTCTCTCTTCCTCCTCTTTCTCTTTCCTCCCAGCTGTGTACTGTAGGTCATATGATATATTTGCTCTTTATGTATAATGGATCATCTCAGAGGCAGCAGATCACGCACCAGGTTCACTTTGCTTTGCTCCCAGCATGTCTTTGGTTCATTTGCGGTACTTATGGAATACTGCAGCGCTGTGGCAAAAGCTGTCTGCACAGTCACAACAGGAAACCAATTAACTTTCTATTAAATTCAAAATTTAAACTTTTATTAGTTAATATAACGTAATTTTTTAAAAACTATGTACTGTCACGTTCAGTGCACACTCTGGCTTAAGTTAAAAAGCAAAATAATTCTCTTTTCAATATTAGTTCTTAAATTTACCTTTTTCCTTCAGAGTTTGGGACACTGCCCAAAGTGATGTTCAAGCAGAACACAGAAAACGGAATTCATCTTTCTCTTTAAGCACTTCATGTCATTGCCCATATTTTCATTGTCCCTTCCATTCAAGTTGATAAATCCAAATTCTTTCATGTTTGTTTCATGGATGTAGCTAGTAGTAGTAGTTTGTTACGTCACCAGGATGACAGTGATTTCCATTTCTCATCAGTCTGCATATAAATAACACAATTTTACATTTTCAAACTGCATACAGTCCATACGCCAAAGTCCAATCATGCATACAGAATGTTCATTAACTTCTGTGGAGAGTACGTCCATAGTCAGGTGACCTTTTTGATTATCCACAGTTAACAGTTAAACAGTGACTATAAGCACGTAACAGTCGCAATGTGGTTAGGTTTAGGCAGCAAAACTACTTGGTTAGATTTAGGAAAAAATTATCTTTCTTCTATTAAGTTACGAAAGTAACACCTCGACTTCCATGAAAAATAGACTAGGTTCTCCGCAGAG
Source organism: Hollardia meadi (assembly GCA_037974645.1). NCBI lineage: Eukaryota > Metazoa > Chordata > Actinopteri > Tetraodontiformes > Triacanthodidae > Hollardia > Hollardia meadi. Next base: position 13,473 of record JBBPCS010035940.1, read on the forward strand.
CAGAGTGGAGAGCCGCTTCTGGGAAGCTTCTGAAACGAGCCACAGCACACCTGGTGGAATCACGAGCATTGTCTAGAATGGCTGCAAACAGCTCCGGCAACCACAGGTCAGACGTGCTCGGTGAAATTTTCGGGTTAATTCAAACAAATAAACATTGACTTTTGGTTTCCCACAGGACACAAACATGGGTCTCCTGGGTTTGTTCAACCCATCCCTCAACCCCAACTTCCACCATACATGGACTTTCTCGCCCTTTATACTACAACGTAAGTGGAAATGTTTAGCTACTAACTACTAAAGATAAGTACAAATAGTGTCAAATTAAATCAACTTTTTTGTCTGGTCTCACTTGATTAGAATTCTTCTTGTCTGTTCTTTTTCTGCTTTATCATTTTCCTCTCTCTTTTCACACGTTTTATTCTTAATGAAGCTCATCAGACATTGTTTGTCTGAAAGTGTAAAGAGAATAGTAATTTTCCCAAACATACCTTAACGGTGCAGAATGAAAAAATGTGAAAGTGTGGGGTGAAATGAAAGTCAAGGGTGAGAATGGATAAGCAGGTAACACATTTAATGCACAGACAGACATGGGCAGAGGTGGGAGCGGTTAAATTTTATGCCTGAAGAAAGAGAGTGAGAAAATGGTGCAATTTAAGAGCAAGCATTACAGATGGAGTGGGAGAGAGTAGTGGGGATGTAGAGTGTGAGGAGATAATGAAATAAAGGTAAGGGGAGGAATACAGCAGAACAAATAAAGGACTGTGATGAGTTTATCAGACAGGGTGTAAAAAGGAAGGATTAGGGGGAAATGGGTGAGATAAGACATTTCAAAGCTGGCCAGGAACACTGGATGTCAGAGAGAGAGAGAGAGAGAGGAGTGGAGTGAGGGATGACGCAGGTACATAATGAATGTGATGGACTGATTCAGGGTTTTCAATTTCACTGTCAGTCAAAGAAACTCAGAGCAGATTAGATTAATCCAGATAGTCATCAATGAACGCACACACACTGGTAGCACAGGCACATGAATGAGCATCACAGTACAGCTTTATGAAAGCTAATAGCTCAGACAACATTTTAAATGACTGTCTGTTTAAGTGCTATTAATGGCTGCGAGTTAACAAGCTGTTTGAAATGTGTGTAATGAGAGCGTCTGCATCATAGAGTTCAGATAACAGGCAGAAAATACGTAGTGACACTGCTCGATTTACTCTGCTGTGTCTTAGTTAGACATCATCACTTACGAACATACGTCGATTAGCATTACGTGCGTCGGCACATCGCAACGAAGCATGGCTGTGTGCGGTCAAAGCATGGATTAATAAAGAGAGCAAGTTGCAGCTAAAAAACTTCATCCACGATCATCTAAGGTGAGGTGCTCTGTAAGCTCTGCACACTGCAGGTTTAACCCACTGACTATATAAAATATGGATGAAGCTTCCTGGTCTGAAAAGTGAAGCCAATGAGGAAAATGCCTTGAACTTCTTTTTAATGGCCAGCAGGGGGTGACTCCACTGGTTTCAAAAAGAACTGTATGTAAGCTTATGAAAAAATGAACTTGCTTCTCACTTGATTTATTACCTCAGTAAACAGTTTGCTAATGAGTTTCTGGTCTCAATCACTAGTTTAAAGTCTTCTTCAATACATGTTCATTTTGAAAATTATGGTCCCATTTAAAGTAAAATAGGCAATTAAGCAGGGTAAGCTTTAAGGCGTGGCTATCTTGTGACTGACAAGTAACTACCACAGTGTGTCCTCAGGTTGTCAGTCAGATATAATCAGTATAGAGGCGTAGTGATCCGTATCCTCCCCACCTCCACCTTCTCATCCAAATATGGTCACTTCTGACTCCAAAAATAGCAAGATGGCGACAGCCATAATGCCAAACTCCAGACTTCAAAACAGGTGGCTACAAAACCATTTTGTAACGTAACTTTAACACCATAGTTTCCATGTGTTGATGGATGTTGTTGTCTCATAATGCTGTGCACAATATCACATAATATAATGCAATGGAAAGGAACTGTTAACAGCTGGAAAACAGTGAAGAGACAACTTCAGCAAGATTTCACAATATATATATAATATATAAAATCTTTTGAAAAGCATTTTATCTTAATCCCAATACCATACTATCTACTAATTATATAAAGTATGAACAATACAATAATTGCCATAGAATACTATTGTTGCTGTTAGTATGCAGGAAATGAATGTAGTTTTACTGTGTTTTTTAACCAGCTGTAATGATGCAATACGTGCGTTAATCTGTGACTATTTAATTCAACTTTCAATTAAATGTGGGGGTTTTTTCAGGCAGGTTTTTTTCCATTTCGATTTAATATTTCATCTATTTTAACTATCACGTTATGTTGTGTGAACACACACTACATATTTGAAACCTACGTCTGAAACTCAGTAGTACAGTTGATATAGTTTGTAGTCTGTTTCCTCCTACTCGTCTCGTCTCTAAACTCCTCTATGTCAGTAGAGAAAGCTCAGCAAATTGAAAACATCTAAAAGGCACACAACCACATGTCCCGCTGCCCTGCAGTCATTTCCCGGCTTAATTAGCCAAGGGAGTGTCTCACACTGATGACATCAGCATCAGACTGGGTAGATTAACAAATGTGATTTTCGCTGACAGATAAAATGTCTCCAGGCAGGGGAAAGCTGCACCTAATGTGCTCTGAATTTCTGCGTGCGTGCGTGCGTGCGTGCGTGCGTGCGTGCGTGCGTGCGTGCGTGCGTGCGTGCGTGCGTGTGACCACAGCATGCGTCAGAAACCAGCCTGGGTCAATGTTGATTAAATAAACAATTGTGTTTACAGAGCAGACCTTCTCTCAACAGGCATGCATAAAAAACACATACACACAGACACGACACACCTGTCAACGCCCCACACTGTCACACCATTTTGCTCACGTCACTCATGACAACGAACCGGCAAAATACTGTGGCCTCTTCAGATGGGATGAATCTTAAGGGAGCAGTTCCCGGACATTAAACTGAAAGCGATTTTTCACTGCAAACATGAAAGATTCATAATAAACCACGCACACAAAATCAATCTTGAGAATAGAAGGCAAACAGTGTAGAATTTCATTCAAGCCCTCAAAATCCCGAAATTTTCTCCCAACTCAGTGTGGAACAGTGAGCTGTCACTGAAGGTAGCCTATGTGTGTACAGGTGCAGTATATGCTCATGCTGCTGTGTTGGTGACGTAGCATGCAGGAGAGAATGACCCTGTATAATTCAGCCCACCCTTATGAATAATTAACAGCGACATCAAATGAGAGAAATCTACAAAAGAAAATATACATCCAATATGCAAGACTGGCTTTCACACAAAGCACCTTCTCCCTCTGTCCCAACCTTGGAAGTTCCCAGAAGAACAACAAACTATCATATCAGTTTTATGTATTATGCATGTGTGTGTGTGTGTGTGTGTGTTTATATCTTTCTTTCTATGTAGTTCATGATGTCAAACATGAATGAAAATCAGCAGCCAAACTCAATTCCTGTGGATGATGTGCTTGAATTTACAGCTGAGGAGAGACCGGAGTCCATCCTGGCACAAAGGAACTGAAACAAAGAGCAGAAAACACCTTCTAGTGTTGGAGCTACTGTTCATTTGTTTTTGGATTTATTATAAGCATGAAGTTTTGCCTACAGGCGAAGCAATTTAAGCTTTCATTAAACTTCTCGGTTCAACAACAGCTCTGCTATGAACTATTTCCTGGATGGCATTAAGGTTAATACATTTATTTAACTGTTGAATAAATGTTTGATTCAATTCTCTCCTTGTTTCTGGGACTAAATGAGGCTCTAGTTAGTGTCAAAACCAGTTGTTACAGTTTTATCAGAACAGGAAAGAGTTTGGAGTCCAGGTTTACTTCCTGTCATATAGCAAACACGCTACAAGAGAGGATTGTCTTGACAGATTTAAAGGCACGCAGTGGAGTTTTCATGTGTTTTTCATTCAGTGTTTCTCACCAAAATGCATTGTGAACATTTCCTTTCTCATAAAACACTTGCAAATCCATTTTTTAAATTTATTTTTTTACAATGTTTCTGTGTTTGCTTGCTAACAGTCTTCTTCTCTCCCTTTGTTGGAGCATTGCTTTGTATCACAGTCCCCAACTGTCCATCACTGGAATAATGTGAAACCAACATCTCTCAACAACTATAGTATGGATTGTTATGAAATTTGGTACAGGCACTCATGTCTGACATTTCCTGTACCGCCATCATGTGGTCAGAATTTGTCCAAAACTCATAAATACCTCCAAATCTAAAGATATTCCCATCAGCCTCAAGTCCCTTTCAGACACAGCGCAGCAACAACACCGCTGCGCTCTGAAACCCATTATTTCAAATGGCTTGTGCAGCGCAACAACGTTTTTTTTGCTGCGTCGAGCAAAGCGTAAGTTCAATAGAAATAGATACAAGGCAGCCAGCCAGGCAAGAAACTGGAGGAGGCAAAATGGATGAGAAGCAGATCTTGTGTGTGTCTGAATTCCCTGAATTGTACGACACAAGCTTACGGCTGTCTCAAGATCTCGGGAGGAAAGCTACATCTTGGAAACACGTGTCCGTGTTAGTGCAAGTTAGTGCAAGTGCCTTCTTCTTGGCACAGGACAGATGCATCCTCGTTGCTGTCAATAAGGGGCTTCAGTTGTGCCAACCAACGAATGTTAGCATGCTAACAATCTAAACTACGATGGTGAACATGACACCTGCTTTGTACCTGCTAAACATCAATACAGTTATTGTTACAGATATGCTAGCATGACATGTCTTGTTCAACATGTTTTCACTCGCAACTCGTCAAATACTGAAGCTTGGTCAGTGGTCATTAAAGCTTCAAACTATCATGCTCTAGTTTACCCCTCTAGCATCAGTTTTCAATGTACACGGCTCCGCACGTTAGCAATAATCAATATGAATCGGGTTGCTGACAAACACTTCACATGTGATGTCACATTATGACTTTTGGACTGTTATTAACATGAACAACATAACCTAAACGGTTAGGTACAAAAAACACTTGGTTAGCTTCAGGAAAAGATCAAATAAGTATGTTAGTTACCTAAGTTCAGTCACATCTCTTACATAACAAAAGTTAAAAAAAACAAACTCTGACATTTGGTAACACACAAGAGTCGAACCCAGGAAAGTCCTGTGTTTGATCCATCCAAACACCACGACCACCTCCTGACTCATCTTACAAGCAAAGGGCCATCAACCAGATTGCCATATTGGACATGAGAACAGGCCGTGTCCCACAAAAAACTTATAATAAGAGAGGCTATCTCCAATTCTTATGGCAATTATTACATTATGACAATGTTGTTGTTTCATGTTGTGTTTGTCTGGTCTCATATATGCATCAGGCTGCAATCAGCTTTCACATACTCCTCAAGCCTCACTGTACACCACACCCTGAAAATGTGTCTCATTGACTTTCATTAGGTATGTTAATTAGAGCCCGATCGATACATCGGTTGGCAGATAAAATTGGCCGATATGAGCCTTTCACAGACATATCGGTATCGGCGTTTATGTTTGCCGATATACGCCGATATGAAAACTTTTATTTTACAGAATAAACAATGAGGAAAAAAAATCACTGTGGCTGTTAGAAAATTTGTCATTACGTAGTTTGTCCAGCAGAGCGCGCTCCAACGGCATTTTGCTCTCAGCACTCCCTGGGAGGCACATGAGGCATTGGTCGCGTCACAGCTGAACGGCGTTGCAGATTCTCAGTGGTGTCTTCACGGTAAGTAACTAGTGTGTGAAATGCATACTGTAAAGTTAATAATAAACAATGACAGCATCATTTCCCCCTTTCAATATAACGTTAACCCTCTCCCTGACAACCACCATGTGCTTATTTCATTTGCCTGCTAGCTATAGTTTCAGTACAGTCAGTAACTTAGCAGATTAAAACTGCTAACTTACCTAGTTGGTGAGACACAATGCTGAAAGTAAATAAACAACATCCCCATCTTTTATCTTAGGAATCATTTTTAATATATATATTGGCCAATATATCGGAATCGGAAATTTTTTCCCTCCCTAATATCGGTATCTGCATCGGCCCACAAAAATCCATATTGGTCGGGCTCTAATATTAATGGTCATAGGTCGAAGCCATCACTCTTCCAACAATGGCCCCCCACAGGCTCCATCCACAGTCCTGCTGAAGAAGCCTTGCCCAGTCTTGTCCTACAACAACCCTCTGTCTTTGACTGTATTGATTGAAAAGAGTTTAGCCATTCAAACCTCAAGCTTTTGTTAACAGTGATCGTGTCAGGAGGAAGAAGTTAATGGAAAAAAGACATTAGCCTACTTTGTTTGCTTTCATGTTTAAAGACCAACGTCTGTGAATCAATATCTGTCCTTTGTAAATGTTCCCTGTAAGCGCGCCGGCCCATCCTGACCAGGTAAATCAAATCTCTGGCCATCATACCAATACAAAAGAGTGGTCTAATGTCTGGGGAAACCATGGAGTCGTTAGGCAGGACAACTTAGGATATTACCTCTTGGAGAGCAGACAAAAACATGGAGGGGGAATTAAAGGACACAGCGAGAGAGAAAAAGCTCACAAAGACTGTGCCAACACCAAGACAAAAGTGTAAACCACCTTTACTGGAGCACAATCTGGAAATCAGGATGGAATGATTTAATTGTAGTTGGGGCAGGCTTTAGTAATGGCCAATCACCTTGGCCTCTCTCATCCCCCTTTAAAGCAGAAGACAATTTTAAGTTCCAGTTCCGCTTCTGAGGAGATAAACCTGTCAGTGAGGTGCAGAGCGTTGAGCCGCTGATACCAAAATATAAAAACAGTGAGAATTCCACCTGAAATAGCAAAAAGCCATGAAGGGCATGTGTGTGTGACAGTTTCAATTTTTTGTTCAAGTTTTGTTTTTTGTAATCACACAGGGCTGCAAGTAATGCTTACTTTCATTCTCAAGTAATCTGCTGATTATTTCCTCCACTCATTTTTTTTTATTTACAAAATGCCAGAAAACAGTAAAAAAAAAAAAAAAAAAAGTTTCTCACAGGCAAAGATGAAACGTTCAGATTAATCATCAGTCCAAAAGTCAAATAAATTAATTTAACTTTCATATATAACAAAGAAAAGCAGGCAACTCAACAGGCTGGAAACAATACAATACTCATCACAACAATGATTGTTTTCTCCACATGATTCAAACTGTCTCTTGCACTCAGTTCTAATGTGTTGTCGAACGACACCACTACAGGCTAGTATACAGTATACTACATGACTGCAGGGCCACACTCAGACCCTAAAGGCATATAAGGGTTGCAGCTGCATTAGGCAATAATTCTTCTGGGCACATGTCAAATGTAAGCAGCAAAAAAACAACAACAAACAAAACCACAAACGGCAGAGATTGCCAATAGCTGCAGATTCTACATGCAGCGCAGTCTGGAGGGATCATAAGACAACAGAAGGCATTTAGGTTTCAAGAAAGGATATCTTGAGAAACGCACCTGCACCTCATCAGTTCCTGTGGAGCCACAAAATTAACAAAACCATCCACAGAAAAGTCAGAGATGTTTAACACACTCCAAAGTTTCACAATTCAGTTTGAAGTGATCATATGCCTCTCACTTGATCACGAGCAAACAACAATACACAGTACATGGACTCACAGGATATTCTGTCTTCCTCATCACCCCCATCCAACGTCTTCAACCGAAACATCTGGCCCGGACATCAACGCGCAAAATGAATGAAGATCAGCTGTGACCTTGGTTTGCTGTCAGTGCAGACTGAAATACGACAGACCAGTTGAAAGATCAAGCTAGGCTCCTATTTAAACTATGTTCTCCAATTCCCTCATCGGGATCAGACGATCAGCGGAAAGATGCGCGGGGGGGGGGGGGGGGGGGGGGGGGGGGGGG
>JBBPCS010035951.1:0-21410 GCA_037974645.1 Hollardia meadi
CTTTGTCTGAAACAATGTTTGGGTGGGTTTTATGGGTCAAAGAACATCCACATGAATACCAGGACCCAGAGTTTCCCCCACTTGATTTGTCAGTGGTTTTAATGTTGTGGCTGATCGGTGTACATTACTACATGATGTAAGTTCAAACATTACGTAACTTAACTTATGGACAAGAATTAACAATGGTCAATATCAACTTTCGGTTTCACACAGGACATGGACCCCGGTTTTCTGGGTCCTCTGCTTGTTTGACCCATTCACCACCCCAACCGACGTGCGGACTCTCGCTTTTTATACTACATCATCTTACTTTGTTTTCTCTATCGCATTCACGCCCAAAAATTCACGAGAAAAGCCTAGTGTGGATGGCATTAAATGACAGGTGAAAAGCAAAAAATGTGTTTTGATAACACGCGAAAAGACTTAAGACACTGGCATGTTATTCATATGCCACTTGGTGAAACCAGGCTGTCCTTTCAGGCCTGAGAAAGTTTTCTAAGTTATTGTTTCTTGCGGTTTTAATTTTTGTCAAAATTGATATTGAATATGAAAAATGCCCTTTTGACCCTTTTAATTGCAGAGTTTTGGAGATATCAGCTGTAGAAATGTTTACCTTCTCTCGAATATAATGGAACTAGATGGCACTTGCAGTGCTCAAATTTGAAAAACCTTGTTGTGAGCACTTTCATGGAGGAACTCTTTTCTTTCCGTATCACTGTGCAGAAGGAAGTGTGCATCTGTTTATGGATGAGAGGCTTGTGTTCGCAATGCCGTTCTCCTCAGCTGAGCTGTAACGTTAGCTAGCCTCTCATCCTTGAATAGATGCACACTACCTTCTGCGTGGTGATACGGTCACAAGGTCTGTCTTTACACTCTTTACACATTTTTACCGCAGGCATAGAGAAGCAAGCTCTAGATTCCTCCACAAGATTTCCTTCTACTGTCATTTGTTCTTTTTTTCATTTCCCCCTGTGACGTTTGCACTCTTCTTGACTCATTCACAAGGTCTCTAAAGGAGTCACTTTTCTAAATTTCCTTTTTCCTGAGCTTTGTTACAGTTGTGGAAAAACTTCTTAAGACTCACTCCTCTGTATTCAATGCAGTGTGATCACTTCTTTTTTTCCTTTTCCCTTGTTGATGTTTCTTACAGAGGAAAAGGTCACTCCACTAGACCTCTTCACGTGATTTGGAAGTATGATGTGGAATCTTTGCCTCTGTGTGCGATGCAGCTTGATTTCTAAACTGATTAGCATTTTAGATGCACAGTGAGCTGAGCCAGGATTTAGTACAGTGGTGAAATGTAACTTGTAACATTTACTAGTACTTACTTACTTACTAGTAAGTACAATTTTGAAGTACTTGTACTTTACTTGAGTAATGCTACTGACTTACTTTTTATACAACACTTTTATACTACATTTTGGAGGCGAATATTGTACTTTTCACTTTACTACATTTATTTAAAGTTCCCCTCCAGACACGTTCTAAAGTACATAAATACTCTGCTGTGACTAATATTTTATTTAACATGGTTTTCCCATATTAAAAAGTTTTAAAAACCCTGAAAAGTTGCCGGAAGCACATCTACACTTTCTCCCTCATTGAGAAATTCTGGATTTACGAATCACAGGCCCCGCCCACCACCGCTGTTTGTGCTAGATTGACCGGTGAAAGATCAGTGAGCATCAAGATGGCTAGTGTTAGAGGAAACATGGGAGAGATTCAGCCATAACATTAGCTGTTTGAGCCTCAGTTAGACCCGGACTCAGATGAGGAGTCTGTTGTTGACTAGCAAACGTATCAGAATGCTAAGTGTAGTTAGCATCTTGTGTTTATGTTGTTTGTTAGCTTGTAACTGGCAGTGGCTGAAACAGCGTTAAAGATTGTGATACGTACAATAATATCTGCTAGGATGTTACAGTGTGTTCACATCTTGATAGCCAACCAAGTGTGCCTGGGAACTGGCTCATTGGCAGTAGTAGTATTTGTAAATTAGACAGCGATTGGCTTTTGTATTTGTGACGTACCAATTCTAGCTTGGTGAATTTCATGTTTTTAGGAAGTGCACAGACATCTCCCCCTTAAGTAGAGGAATGTGAAAACACTTTTCTAGTGACAAACTTTGGACAGATACAAGATAGTATAGTCCAGGTCAGACATTTTAGGAGACATAAACAGAAGAAAAACACATTTTTGAGTGGAGGGGGTCTTTAATAAGTCTAGCGTCTAGTTACTATGCAGATTCAGATTATTAAAATCAAATAGAAATCAACTCATAAATTGATGTAGTAGAAATATAGTTCTGCCACCACTGACTAATTGTTATTATCTGTGTTGTATCTGAGACTTTACATTTCAGCAGCACTTCATTGCACTGCATGAAGAAATATGCCACACATATGTCGAGTGTTCAACAACTACAGCTACTAGCAGCGACAGTATATTCAGCATCTCATGGAAACACATCAGCTCTCCGAGATTGAAGGTGTTCACTGGTGCCGCTTGATTTAATGAACCTCACATGGTACAGCAGCTCCTTTGTTCCATTGAAATGACCATTCAGATATAATGACTTTAACAAGAATGTCTGTTCCATCTCTTCATTTTCTGTGATTACATCCTCATGAATATTCATTTCCTATGAGGACACAAGATGAATGAGGCCACACTGGCTTCTCCTTTCCATTTTCTCATAAGGCTGCAGTGGTATCTGTTTCTCTTAACTGTGAAATATAACCTCTTTTGTATCGTTAATTAATCATACTCCTTTTATTATTATTGTTTTTCTTCTATTCTCACATCGGTATCATCAGGACTGAGAGCTGTCGTTTTTTTCTTCACCAATATTAAATCTATGCAACAAGAGATTTAATAAGAAAGACTGTTATTAATCTAACTTGTTAGCGAAGGTGGTAATTTCATCTGCAGAAATCGAATTGTAATCGCTTTATTAAAATTCTGTCATCGGAATACATCAAGCAATATTTTATTGTAATTACATCATAACCTCGAAAAAAGTGCTGCACAGCAGATTTTTAATTTACTGTGATGTCTTTTTGCTGGTCGCAAAATTAGGGTTGACAGCGACTGTAAAGACAGTCATCTCTCTGAGGTGTAATGGGAGAGCTGATTAAAGGCATTACTTTTATGCCTGCCTTAAACAAGAGGTGAATGTCCAATATCATTTACTGCTTTAAAAATCCTGGCTCTCATTTGAGGTTTGTTTTCTCGCTTTTCTTTCCTACTTTATTGTTAAAGAGACAGTTCACCCCAAAATTAAAAATATATACTTTTCTTCTTACCTGTAGTGCTATTTATCCAATCTAGATTGTTTTGGTGTGAGATGCAGAGTTCTCTCTGGCACTAGATGACACTTTTTGCATCTCTTCATGGGCCGGAGGCTCGTGCTTGTGACAAGGCGGGATGTAAACATTAATGGCGTCTTCCTCAGCTGAGCTGTAATGCTAGCTAGCTTAGTCAGCTAGCCTCTGGTCCATGAGTAGATGCACATTTCCTTTTGCGTGGTGAAGTGAGAGTGAAGCCAAAACATCTTGATCGCCCCCTGGTGGCTGGCTGTTGTAAAGGTCACAAACCTGTCCCCCTCCATGTTAGCAGACGGGACAGGGGCCAAACTAAAAACTCTTAAGTACATGTCAAATCATTTTTTCCCAAAGATGGTGTCGGTCATTTTAGGTTGTTTGTTTGTATCACGCATGCTATAGAAAAGGGGGTGAAATGTCATGATTGATGGCTGAGTCCTGCTCGCGATTAAATCAGGCAGGTGTATGGGCAGGAACTCGATACCGCAGCTCCACCATCACTTCTGATTCAGACTCTGGCTCCAAATGATGTCACCAGCACAAGATGGCAGCACTTGTATCCAGGAAATTTTGGCTCCAATTTTGTACAATGTGAGGAATTGGAGATGCAAAATGCAAATTTCCTACATGAAACTGCTCACAGGAAGGTATGTGGATAATCTTTAGTAGTTTCTGGAAATTTGAAATTGGACATTGCTGTTGACCTTTTAAAAGATGTATTTTAATGCCATTTTGAGAAAAGTATTTTCTCTGGTGGTAAGACTGAGCTTTTACAAAGCTCTAAAGAGGCCAGGGCTGTACTAGATTTGTGAGTATTCTTAATAATATTCAGCCACCAGAAACAGCAAAAAAAAAAAAAAAGGCTGCTGTCACAACCAGCAGACTAAAATGCAGTTAACATCCTCCTCATCACACGACACACCGCACATGTCAATCACTCATTGCACATCGTCAAAATCTGAAATCTCCAGAAAACTGCTGCTGTTCTGGAGAATTGACGTGCATCAAGACGCTGATGTGTGCGCTTACATGAACACCAGGTGCGGTTGTTTTGACACGTGTCATGCTGCCAGCGTGCACTGTGCTCTATTTTGCCAATTTAAATTCTTTTAAATTCTAGGTTAAAAACTAATGGGAAAGGTGCACAGCAGCCTGCTGCATTGCTGCTCTCCGTCTTGGTTTCAATGTATGCCGAGTGTCTCTTCTTCAGCAGCCACATTTATAAAATAGTTGGGGGGAGTTGTTTTGTTGTTTTTTTTTGCCATTTTTATTATCTTTTACAAGCATAAATATAGCAGCATTTAGATGTTGCTCTTCTCTGTCTTGACTCATTTTAAAAGCAAATGTAGCCGATCTCACAGCACAGCTCCGTTCATTATTAGCCTGTATTTTTGTTTATTTTGTCTGACTGTCGTGAACATAAAATAATGATTTCTTCTGCAGCTCAGTAATGAATGCTGGTTAAAATGTTTATGAGCCAAGATCAAATTTTATATAAATCCTTATATATATATATATATATATATATATATATAAGGATATTTGATGGTATAAAATTCCAAGAATGCACTGTATGCTGAAATACTTGAAAAATACTGTATGCTGGTATGCAGTCACTCGCATGCACTCAGTCACAACAACCACACAAATGCAGCAGCCTCCCTCCTGGCTGGATTACTGGCCGGCTTATAATGCAAGCTGCTGATTTATGGTGTAATCTAGTTCAGGGAGGGAGAGCTTCACATACTAAGAGGCAGAAAGACCAGCACTGACCTTTGGTGACTCTCAGCAGTATACCAGAAGGAGGAAGACAGAGAACAAACCGAGCAGGTAAATTACGAAATGTGGACGGATTTAATTCAGTACCTGGTTAGAATGATGATGGTGGTGGGGTTGTGTCTTTGTGCAAAGAATGAGTCTAATTATCCTGTTATCAAGAACAGCAGATACTCAAGAGATGCAAACAGTATTAGGAAACATGATGAATTTCATGGCAGTCTGCCTTTATGAGATTTTCTGTACAAAGGCTGATATTGGCACTAAACTACAGGGCAGGATATTGCTGGAAATGAATTAGTTTGTATGTATGTTGTGGGGAAGAGCCACAGTTGAAGCCAGGAGAAGAGTCAACCATCATGTAAGGCTGACGCAAGTGCTTCAAAACGAAGAGTCGGCTGCACCGGAAAACGAGGCGAGAAATGGAGCTCCTCTATGCCGAGGAGCCTTTCCTCTCTGAGTGCACAAATGCGGAACGGGGCTGTGGCGATCAAGCTCGACGCTCGCAACTGCTAAACACTTGCTTGTCGAGTTGGCTTTTTCGTTTTTTAGTCTTCGGAGGCAGGGACAGTGTCCGACGTCTCCTCGCCTGTCCTCTCAGACTCGAAATTAGCAAAGAAGCTATGTTGAAGCTTCGAATATTCACAGGTAGTTCTCTTAAGATTCGACTCCTCAAAGATATTCAGGACAGTCATTGTCGTGGCATTCTCACAGCACACCCTTTTGACCAATCTTTCCCCTGAGGCATTGATGGTGTTGCACTTAAATTTTGTCAACAAAAATTGACGACAGTAGTTGTATGAAGATACTTTTTGGGAAATGCAAGAGATTGAAAGACTAAAGATTAAAAATGTCCACTTTCTACTCTCTGAAACTTTAGTATTCGCTGCAAATTTTATACTGTATCAGTTGGCCGTACATCATGGACAGAAGTGTTGATCAAGAAATTGACCTGATGATCCAGATGACAGGAAGGTCAGGGGATCATCAAGTCTGTTGGGGAGCATGAATAACCAAATTCTTGCCCGTAGCTGTTGAGATTCTCTGAGCTAATGTGGTGAACATACAGACTGAGAGACAGACAGACTGAGCTTGAAATGTGTAAATGGTTCTGTTTTTTTGTGGAAATACAACCTGAAATATTTCCAACTGTTGCGACATCTTTCTTTTTCCTGCTGCAAGTGTCTGTTCTGAAACTCTCCAAACATCGTCCTGCTTCATCTGCCCTTCTGTTGCCCTCACATATGAGTCAAGCTCAGATTTGGTTCATATAAGCTAAGGTTGAGCCTCTGTCAAGTCTGAAAACATCTGAGTCTAATCCTGAGCCTGATTCTCTGTGTCTGAGCCGTTCTGTCTCTCCACCCTGTATCTCCACCTGCTAACCCTTTTGCCATTGACCTGCCTTTTGAATTTGTTCGCCTGGTCTGACTGCCAGCACACTGCCAAGTGTATGTCTGCTTATTTGACCTCGGTCTTTTACCTTATGCCAGGTGGGTCTCGGTGTCTGCATTTTAGCCCTTATTTCTGTTGCAAAGAATCTGACATTCAGAAGTTCAAACCAGAAGCAGCATTAACTTTATGAACCTCAAACTCCAAAATTCTGCAGTCAGCAGCACACAACACCTTCATTAAAGCTGTTATGTGGGTGATGCTTTAAAAACAGAAACAAGGGAGGAGAAAAGATCTGACGTTAACAAGTCTAGCTCTTTCACTTCCGTTTCGATCTTAACATTTGATGCACACTTCTTACACTAAAAGTTAATTTCAGTAAACGGGGGTGGTAGTAGTGGTAGTGGTGATGGGACACTCGTCTCTGTTGAAGAGTGTGTTTGATATTAAAGTGAGAAGTGGGTCAGACTACAGTCTGATGAGGCCTGCTTCTTTGAGCCTGTTGACTGATGAACATTTTCACTGTCTGGATGCACCTTGAATGCTGGCACCAGTGTGCTCATCTGTTGATGTTCAGCAGTTACTCCTGCAGCCTCGATGGCCCTTTAGCTAACTACAATGTTTTAAAATTGTAATCTTACACAAAGAAAATGTTTAGTATGAAGTTTTAATCGTTATGGTGGTAATAATGTCACTGCTTCTGTTTTTAAGATCATTATTGGATCAATTCATCATCACGTGCACTGGGATAGAATGAAATCAAACATACTTCCTCTTTCATTAATCCAGTTTTTGGGTCAGATCAGTTGCAAGCAGACTTGCAAATTAGACAAAGATGACCTACACCAGTGTAAAGGCAGCCTCGAGGAAGGTTTTCTTCTCTGGTAATGTCAAGGTTGTGTAATGCACAGACTCTTCAGAAAATGTTTCAGTTAACACTTTCCATGAATACCACCTCTACTGTGAGTTATTAGGGCATCCATAGTATATTATAATGCATTCATAACACTTTATGTGTACAATCATAAACACATAATGCTTTCTGATGCACTATATCAACTGTAATAAAACATTATAGACGTGAACTTACAATGAACTACACATTCAAATGTCTTATGGATGCTCTTCACTAAACTAGAGGCTGATTGATTGGGTTTATAATACATTATGACTACCTATACACATCTCAACAATCAAGTAAGGACTCATAGTATACCATAATAGTCCGTGCAGTATTATAATAATCACTTATAATGCAGCACAGGTTCTTTTAAATGCATGAAAACGCATTACACTTTACTGACCACCAACAATGAAACATTATGATGAAACATTATTATAGATGCATCCATATGTACTTCAATTTACTGAGCTCATACAATGATAACTTATGATACTGCATGGACTGTTATAACATACTATGTCCTTACTACAGCTGATTCTGGAGGTGTGTGTATAGGTAGTCATTATGTATCATAAGCCCCATCAATCACCTGTAGTTTAAACTTATAATTCATTATAAGTCACACTAAAATGTTTTATGACTGTTGACTTTTTGCAACAGAAAGCATTATGTGTGTGTGTGTATGATCTGTCATAAATCGTTATGAATGCATTATAATAAACTAATCCCCTCATAACGCACTATAGAATTGGTTTGTTTAAAAATATCAGCAGAAGAAATATTTGGCGCTCCAAGCAGCGGAGCCCCTTCCTCATCCACACATTACACATTCACACTGCAGCTTGATGGATGGGCCACTTCAGACGGAGCAATAAAACAATTATTCCTGTGCTCCATCTCTGTCAGGACTCTTTTCAAAGAGTTCACTATACGAAAAGAAAAGAGCCCATAACTCAAACCAGTGATCGTTTGAATAACAGTGCATGCGTGTGCATTTTCAGATTTTCACTGATCGCTCAACTATGAAGAAAGGGAATATTTAGTTTAGCTGAGAGGTTCGGAGGCTGCGAATAAACATGATAAACATGTCTGCTGGACCAGAATGTTGTGTTTGGAGGGACAGAAAAAAAACATGTGTGAGGTGAGAGTTACAGGTCAGATTTGGACTGCTGAAGCGATTGGAGGCATAATGACATAATAACACTGGCAGAAGAGAGCAAATCTAAATGCTGCAAATATCTTCCTGAAGAGATGATTACACTGACTGAGAATCGCTCCTCAGTGGTAGAGTCATAGATTATACTTAAAGGTCTAGTGAGTAGTGTTTGAAGCAATTTAGAGGCAGAAATAGAAAAAAATATACATAATTTTGTTTTTATTAGTATATAATCACCTGAAACTAAGACTCGCCAAGTTTCACAGCCATCTTTTTACAGTTGCCAAGAATGGGCAAACCAAACACCGTCTCTAAAGAGGGTCTTTCACATTTTTAGTGGCCACCGTAGGGGAGGTTGGGAAGAGGGGTGTTCAGTTGGTTGCAGCTTGCAACCACGCCGCTAGATGAGTAATTATTTAAAACTTTATATACCGACAATTACTGCCAGTGCAGCGAAAATTTGCATCACTGCTCGTTTTCCATCTTGTTATGGATACTTAACTTGATGTTTAGCAAGATTGATTTGTTGATATGCAGGAAAATTTAAGTTGTCTTTGCACCTGCCTTTGAACCTTTACTGTTGCCATCTGTCTTTGGGTTCAAGGGTTAGAGGGTTAGGGTTTTTTGGGTCAGAGCCACAAGAGACAAGACAGATGATTTTTGTTCAAAAATGTTACAGTAAGTTTGAATAACTTCCACTAAAGTTTAATATATTTTATTTACTGTGTCAAAGTGTCAATGTAATGTAATGATTTCTTGAGAGCCACAAGCTGAGAATGAGTCTTACTCGTGAGATTGAAGCCCTGTCTAGATAATAAAAGCAGATCAAACCTATTGGATCTTAGGGGGAAGCAATGGTAAAAGCTTACAAGTAAAGGCTAATGAAGTTGTCCTGCTTATGAGTAAGTAGAATTTTATGCCAAATTTGAAGAAATTCTCACAAGGCGCTCCTGAGGTATCACGCTCAAGGGAATGGGACAGACGGAGAACCTGAAAACATAATGCCTCTGGCCATGGCTATCACCAGTGCGGTGAAGTAAAAAGTTCTGAAAAAAAAAATCTACATGAACAGAATCCTGAAAATCTTAAATTAATATGTCTTGATGTGAGAGAACATGGATGGTCATGGCAAATACAACCAGAATATTCACACACAATAACAATTGCATCTTCTATATATACTCCCTTTTGCCCGTGCACCAGGTCAACACCTGTATGTAGTAAATATTTGATGATGCCATTTTGGCAAGTTTACAGGTCACAACCCATAACTAATTTGCAACAACAGCAAATACATTTAGAAAGGAAAAGCAATAGCTGCCTGGATTTTGTTCAGAGATTACATTTATTTGACTGGATGGCATTGAATGTGCAGGACTCTGACACCAGGAGCCACATTTCGAGTCCAGACTCCGGTGGTTGGGTTCAGGTCACAAGAGCACTTTATTTAAGGTTAGGAAAAGATTGTGTTTTTGGTTAAATATTTTGGGAAAACTGGTACGTTCTCTATCAATATATTTGTGACTTGCCACGTACGTTAATAAATAATATTTCCTCATTATGTTAATTGAAATGTAATTCATCGGCATTAGGTTTTCTTGGCATGTTTGTGCAACTGAAAACCGATGAAACTTCTTCAATCTGAATCTTGACTGTGACTTTACTTAGACCCTTAGTGCATAGACAGAAAGTGCATTTGCTGTCACTTCCTCTCATGGGTGATGATTCTAAGAAGCAGAGAGCTGCATTTTATTCAAACAGTGTAACTGTGAACTCATATACACTTTCTGCATAATTAACTTAGAGGCAGTTGCCTGTTACTGCGGAAGTATTATATGTTATTTATGAATTACAGGTATTGTGGTCAATGCAACATTGTTACTGCAGAATTAAAGCTACTTAAAACCAAAAGTATTTAGTGAGTTTACTTTCTGGTAATTGCACTGCTCTGAATAAGTGGCCTCATTACAGTTAGAAAATAAACAATGTGACATCATTTGCAGCTTCTGATAATAGTAAATTAACATTTATTCTAAGTTTGACAAAGTTGTCACATTCTTAATAGCAGGAAGTCCAACATCAAGAGGATTATGCCCGACTTACAATAATGCACTCCAATGTCAATCATTAATATCAGCGATTAGGGCCGACACATTTCCTAAACTACCCATGGAACCACAGAAAGCAGTGACAAGCCCACTAAATGAATAAACAGCTCTGTTTTGCTCCAGTTTTCATTCAGCAAAATATTCAATAAAATCAAACAGATGCTCTGAGAGCTTTAAATCAGTGACTACGATTTTTTCAATTGATAACAGATTAGTTGACACACTACATAAAAGGCGATCGCCCTCAATTACAAGTTGTGAAGGTCTTTGGGAAGCTATTTACACAAGTTTAGTGTTGCACTTCTAAGTGTGAATTTGGGAGACTCACAAGAGGCAGATTACAGAAGAAACGGTGAAAAACAAAGAAGCAGAGGAAGCGATATTCTGACTTTCACACCTACGTGTGCGTGAAATCTCCAAAGACACTGGATCCTGCATTTCACAAAATACAAGTCAATACCCATCTTTTATGAAACCTGCCTCCTACCAACTCACGTCTTTGAAATCCCACACCTTCAGGCTTTACGTTGAATATTTTATGTTTTAGCCCAATCAGACATAACTCACAGTTTCATCACAGTAACACACAAAATAATGGTGCCTAAAACACTTATAAAATATATAAAACCTTAATATTTTAACTACATGAAAAAATTAAAGTTCAATATAAAGGGTCACATTTGATGCAGTCTTTTCTATAATGTTGAGTCAATTTCATTGAGTTAAATAATTAGTGTGATTTGTTACCGGAGGCAGAATGACTAATTTGAAATGCATTACCTTTACGTATAATACTTGAAAAATAAACACAGTATGTTTGAGTAGAAGTTCCCCTCGACTTTTAATAATTGAACACACACATCGGGTTCATGCATAAGTTTGCATTCATTTCATTTAATCACTATTGAATTTGTTCATATTGACTCGTGATAATAAAACTTTGCTTTAAATGTGTCCCATTACATTGAACCTATGGAATAAAATTAAATTACATTACAAATGTAATTAAAATATTTAAACTTAATGTTTGGGCATGATTATTTTTTGTGTGTACCATCAGGGTTATTATTATTTTTAATACCTTACTTTTTTCAAACACAGAAGTTATTCTGCAACAGTTTTCATGGCTCTTCCTGACCAGTAAACTGAACTTTGTGTGTAAAGTCGGTAAAGTGCCCCTTTTTTAAGTGTCTGTCAATATAATACTAAATCATTTATACGCTGAGACAGTTATGGGTCGCTGTAATCACACTGATCTTAAAAAAAACTCCTATTGTGCAGTGACTAGGCTGTTAAAAATTGGGGACCAAATCCACAATTCTTCCAAAGCTAATATGAAGTTTAAAGAGTTCACCCCAGTTCACCCCAAAATTAAATATACATATTTTTCCTCTTACCTGGTGCGAGTTGCTACATATTGGGGATATTGGCTGTAGAGATGTCTGCCTTCACTCCAATATAATGGAACAAGATGGATTTGCTTGTGATGCTCAAACAAAATTACGTTGGAAAAACAATAATGTCTGTTTTCAGAAACTATTTTCCACACAGAAGGAAATGTCCATCTACTCATGGACGAGAGGCTGGCTAACTAAGCTAGCTAACATTACAGCTCAGAGGAGGACACCGTTAATGTTTACATCCCACCCCGTCACAAGCACAAGCCTCTCATCCATGAGTAAATGCACGTTTCCTTCTGCGCGGTGAAGCGGTGTAGTTCGGTATAAAGAAAGTAGTTCCTACGTGAAACTGCTCAAGGTCTGTGGATTATCCTGAGTAGCTGGGTCATAATTTCTGGAAAGAGACATTGCCGTTGAGTTTTTCTTTTGTGTGTGTGTGTGTGTGTGTGTGTGTGCACGCGCGCGCGCTTTGAGCACCACATGCAAAGTGCCATGACCTGCCAAGGCAGACATCTCTACAGGTTATAACCCCAAAACTTGTATGCATTTTTGATTTTGGGGTGAACTGTCCCATTAAGCAGTCTAAATACTGCGACAATTTTCTTGACGTACATATGACATGCAAGTATGAAAATATGAAAAACCTATCATTTAATCAGGAGGCAAAAGTGTTTAAAGCACTTTGCATGACAGCATTACAGCACCGTCTCATGCTCTAGATAAAGAATGTAAACAATATTTGAAAGGAAGATATAAAGTAGACTGAATGCTAATTTCCTGCTACTTCATCACATATTAAAGTTACATTTATCCTAATTTAGTAATATTAAGGCCAATACAAAATAATGTTCACTTCAAACTTTATCAGGTCATTGCCTCTAATATACGGTGGCTGAAAAAGCTCAGATGATATGATAGTGATCCTCAGGAGAAATTAGGCTGCAGCAGCAAACACAAATCAAAGAAATATTTTTTTTTTTTTTTAAATAGAGCATTGACATAAAAATAAGATGTAAACATGATTTTGATATTTGCAGCTGACATTAACGAATAGACTGAACTGAAGTATATTTAAATATGTAGCCTACTTATGGATAGCATAATAAATATTGACTGCTACATATGATATAGGTGCTTTATAAATGTATTTCTATATTTTTTGTGTAGATATGTTGAAAAAAGTCATTTTTATCTACATTTTTGATGTGCAAGTAAGTGCCATATTCAAATACAAGAAGGTCATACAGGAAGTGTTGAGGCATACAGACGTTTACTCATTATTCAATTACTTGACACACCAAAACTTCTTTTTCAAACACCTTCGCACACAGGACATCCCCAACAACTAACAGCTTTGTTTCTTTTAAACACCAGAGTCTCGAAAACATAAACGCTCGCTGTGTAAATCCGCCTCAATTTAACAGAAATCTTCATTTTGCCTCGAGCAACATTTTCTCGCTCCCATGCTTTAAAGGGTTTTCATCACAACGGACACACTGATGTAATATTTGTGTCCTCCAAGCTAAATAGCTTGTGATATGACTGGTTAAATGAACAGATAGTTTGAGGAGTAGTACTTATTCGGTTTCTTTCCAAGAGTATGGAGATGAAGGTTGAACCAGGAGACAATTAGCTTAGCTCAAGCAGAAATATGTAGCTTCCAGCCAAGAAACAAGTGCAGCTCATGGCTCCTTATAAATTAAAAATAAGTTTAAGATATAGCATGTTAATCAATGAGCTGTAGAAGTGTTAGCAGGTGGAGGTTTCAAACTTTAGACAGAGCCAGGTTAGCTGTTCACCTTTCTTAAAAGTCATTGTTATTTGATTATAATTCAGAATTATGTCAAAATTAGTAGGGATGCACTGATCTGATGCAAGGTTTTGACATCAGTTCTTTGTTAATGTCATTATAAAATTCTGCATTTTAGCCAAACTTTTCACTCATTTAGTCATCCCAAATAGTTTGAAGCAGTGAGATAGGCTGCACAGATTTTAAATTTGTAAAAAGTAGCAGTATCCGAGATGACGTGTCGTAATCGGCATCAGAAAACAAATAGTTGGATTGTGCATCCTTAAAAATTAGAATAAAGTTGCTTATCATAATTATGATTTTACTCGGTTAAACAACATGCGATAAGCTGAAAATTTGTGAAAAGACAAATAAAGGTTTTAAAGTGGCGTTTTTCATTTTATATTATTATATTATATTATATACATACACCATCCCATAAGATTGTTGTTATTTGTGTCCTGGAGGGCTTATCTGGACAAAATAGTGTTCTCATAAGAAATTAGAACTGATTAGCTCATTTCGTTTTGTTTTCTCATATTGCGACAAGTGAGGCCAGATAAATGCATGAAGGGCTGCACTCCGTTAGGAGAGACTATAAATGCACAAAGCAGTTTCTCCGTAATGACTCCAGCTAAAAGGAAAAAAATGCATCAGTAAAAGAGGGACAATCTGTGAAAAAGTGATGAGAAAGAATTACAAGACAGAGAGCCGTTAAAACGGAACTCTCGCCACCTTGTAGGAAAATGCTGCATGCTCATTTCTCAGCTATAAACCCGTTAGCGTCCGGAACCCACTTTCATTATAGGGACATCAGCCTCTTCAGACGATATGGCAAAAAGAAACAAGATTTCTATTCATCAGCCCATTAACGCACACAGCCACCTCTCTCCACCTAAACCTTTTAACATTTTGTGGAGGAGAACATTGCGCTGAAACAGCACTTATTCTGATTTACTGTATCTTTGGGAGGTGAGTAAAGATGAGGGTTGTTAGAGAGACCATGACAAAAGAGTCATTATGAGGCTTGTGAGAGGAGCCGGTGTTGGATATTTAAGTTTGGTTAGAAATGTGGCACTCTCTCCTTTCAGTTTTGAAATTTTCCGAGTGCCCATTTGATTTTTGAATTCCCAGTGAGCCTAAAAAACAAAACAAAAAACTAAATCATCAAATTAACCATAATGTGTGTCATCAGGTCTTCACAGATCTCAAAAGTCGCTCTTCCTAATTGAGGCTTTCGTACAAATCAGTTAGGCTATGCTTTATTGGTCATGTGGTGAAGATGAAAGACAGCTGAAGAGTGCATCCATGAGAGGGAACAATGTTTTTTCTTTAATTCCATGAACAGTTATTGGTAGAACTACAAGGTCAGAGGTTCCCATATTTGCTGTTTTGGACATAATCCACTTCACTGTACAGTAAATCCATCTTACTGACCCCAATTTTAGGACGACACGGTGAGACAATGAACCTAAACAGAGCCAAAGGAACTTTTCGGAGACTAGGTTTTGTGTCCTGTATACAGCCATTTCCCCCCCAATAATCATTTTAACTTTTTGGTTGTGATCTGCATTTAAGCACTGGGGCACCAAAAATATTTGGTTAGGTTTAGCTAATGAAACAACTTGCCTCCAAGCAACAAAACTACTTGCTTAGGTTTAGGCTACAAACATACTTGGTTACGTTTAGGAAAACATCATGGGTACAAAATACACTCTTTCACAATGATAAACGTGTTACAAAGAGCTTTCCAGAAGAAAGCCTTGAAGGCAAACTTCTCCCATGTGCGGTTTTAAACAAGACCGTCTAACTTTTGATGACCACTGTGGCAAAAAGTGGTAATTACAGGAAAATAGCAAATTGAACTGTCCTTCGTTTCCTAAGATTCTCTTAAGTCATTTTTTTTAAAGGACGTTGTTGAAATCAACTATTAATGTAGAAGTAGATGACTATTGTTTCTTTTTTTCAAATGTTACATAGTTTCACTTTGATTTCTGTAAAAGGGTAAATATGGGTACAAACACCAGGATATTACCACAGATGGGGTGAGATTAGTGAGTTAGAATGGAGAGCAGAGCTGAAAAACTTGAAAAGTAACTCCAGCTCACTCTTCAATTCTAAAATAAACTCCTTCCTCCCCATCTGATAAATGACAGAAATGAACACACAGTTAAAGAGTATGGTATAGATCTACTCTACATGTCAAGTGTCATGAGATAACTTTAGTTGTCAATTGGTGCCATTTAAATAGAATTTGACTCGACTTGACATTTTCATCCAAACAGGCACTGCTTCATGAGAACTCTTCACGTCTCTAATGTTGCACACACTCACTGGAATGGAAGAGAGGAATGCAAAATGGGATGTCAAACTTACACATAATAGCTTTGCAGAAATGTATTTCAGAGCCATCTAATCATTGGTAGCTGACATAGGTTGCACAATAAAAGTGGCTGCAAAGTGGTGCAATTAACAATTTATTCAGTCTTGTCACATTTAATTCCCCACTTTTCACATTTTGCTGTTCTTGTCATAGTCTGTTCCCCCTACAATGATAGTGCAGATATCCTAGTTAAAGACCCAAGAGACTCCTGACTCCTCATTTCAAATTCTCAAAGAGGAATCTTTCAAATTAATATATTATATCAGCTTTTCAAAAATAAAATGTCCGTTTACCACAAAGGGAACACGATTCCCCCTTGTGCTTTTAAGAAAATTACAGCAGGTATTCAGCCTACCATCCTCCTCCTGCGCCGAGATAAATTATTGGAAGCACTCATAGAAAAAAAAAAGTTTCTCTGAACACAAGACGAAATAAAGTTACAGGTTCACTTTGAAGGACGTCTGACACTTGTGCCAGAATTAAATTGAAGTACCAAGGTGCTACAAGATGGAAACACACACAAACAAAACAAATGCCAACTCCATATACTATCTGGAGGCCTTCAAGTTCTGAGGACTTTTTTTTCCCCCAAACGTAAGTTTATTGATGGTTTCCCAGCCGAGGAATCAACGAAAGTTTGTTCTTTGTGACATCTCAGCTCTTTCATCAGACAAACTGTTTTATATTTTGTACAATCAAACTGCAGGAACTCATCAGCTTATATATTTTCCCCTTTAATGCCATGTGGTATAGTATCTATGCATGAGACAAAAGTGACAGCACAGTGACAGTATCAGCACTTAAAGCTCTTTATACCAAAACATCCTCCAAGTTAAAAGGCATAACACATTGTTGGCCCATACCCTCTAGAATGACGTATATGCCACATCAACAGGATGACATTGCCATAAAAAAAAAAAAAAAACTGTTTCCTGAAAATCCAAACTTTGATTAAAGTTCAGACACAAAAGCTGCTTGGTTAGGAAAAGATCACGGTTTCAGTTAAAATAACAACAGGGAACTGTACCATTGTCATCATGTTTACAAGACGTAATTATTTGGTTACAGTTGGGGAACAACTGTGGTGTTGGTTGAGAGAAACTTAACATTGAGTGTTGGTAGGAAATTGGTCTGCTCTCGACAGACCAGAGTCATAATTACTGCAGCCACGAACATTATAATATAATAATATTGTATTATGATACTCTGATTTTATAATTTTCTGCAGTTAGAACGACAAGGGTAACCACACAGTGTGCAGGCTGCAGGAGTAAATAACAGTCACGACTGGTGACTTTAGATTTTAGGTATAATTTCAGGTTGGCTGATGGAGAAGGCAAAGAAGGAGAGTGACAGAAACCGAGGTAAAACAAGAGCGAATGGACGGGCATTCACTTGATGGAAAGCGTTCCGGTGTTGTGTCGAAATCTGTTCCCTCGTCAATATGTGATTTTTTACCACCGTCACTCGAGAAGGTTCAAAACAGACATTCTCTCTACTAGATCAGTAAGTAACAAGACCTGCCTACTTATAAATACAACCACCTGCCTTTATCACAGCACTGAGACCTGAGTTTCTACAGTTGGTCCAATTCTTACGCTTGCTTTTGCATTGGACAGTAGCCAGGCTGCTAGTCGTTGCCATGTTGCTAACGCTGTCCTTGCGACTGCAGCGGCAACAATAATACCACTTTGAAATGGTAGGAAGAGAAAAGTTGTGCATTTCCACAAGAGCAAACTAGAGGCCAAAGTATTGAGAGCAACAACTTTTAGAGCAATTGGGCTACTTAAAATACCATCCTGTACTCAACTTAGAAGATAATTTGATTATTCAACCCAAGCAATGAGGGAGCATTTCAGAAAAGCAGGGTTGAAAATTGAATTTATTTTTCTTGTTGGTGCTTTTCTGCATTTTCCAGTCTGCAAACAATGAATCAAGCTTAAGTGTGAAGCTTGAAAAAGAAAAATATTATTTTTTGTATATCATGTGCATCCCTCGGATAGTATTATGGATGAGCTCCATCTTTAATCTACTTTGCCCTGCCATCGATGTCCTCATTATTATTTTTTTAAAGTCTTGACTAGTTTAAAGGGTTAATCTGGCCACAAATCAAGGTTAGACTAATAACTTCCTCAGCACCCATACATAAATGTATTCTTATGTACTTGTGAGGGGTAGTAAAGCCACTCCTGAATGACATTCGGTTGATTGTAAAAGGTATCGTTTGAAAAAAAAAATTAAGTTCATTCAAACAGAATCATATTCTTAGCTGAAAGAACAGCTGAATGGTGTATGTCTTAGAGATGCTCAGAGATTAACTACAGATAATGAGCCTCCTTAATAATCGGAACACCACAAGTTCCCAGTTTGCTTTCAAAGCCAGTCTCAAGGTTAACTAAATGTTTAAAAAATGAATTCTGCACAGGCTAGGCTTTACAACATAGCTGCAATTACAGACTTTGTATGATGTTATTTGTGTTGGTAATGCTTTAAAATTGTACCACCTTATCCAAAATGTTATCCACACACCTAGCTAGCTAGTTAGATAAAGTTAACTTTTCTGAACAGCTAGTGGAAGATTCAATACAGCACCTGTCCAAAAGAAGCAACGCCATGTCCGACAACCTCAGCCCACCAGAGGGAAAAAAGGGGAACGCTAACAAAATGCTGAATGCATTGTCGTCTACTCTCTCTTGCCATGTGTGATGAATTAGGCACAGCCGTCACTTTTTAACTTCAACCAGTTGCTTATTCTGTTATATTATGTCTCTCAGCCAATTTCATAGCAATAAACTAAATTGCTAAAACATGGAAAGAATTGATTTAGCCAACTGTTGGTTTACAAGTTACACGCTACAGGCTAGCTCTCATAACGTGGTGAGTTCAACAAATTACTCATCACCAAAGCATTTGATATCAAATTTAGAATCCCTCTTGAACATAGCACCTGCAGAAATGTATACACTTATATTAAAGTGATTTAGCAGGGGCAATTACTAATCAAAATACTTGTGCACACATAACATAGCATCATAGTGTCAGAATCCTGTATCATTTTTGTCTTCTTAAAGGCTCAGTTTTTCTGTTTGGCAGCTTATAAAAGGTTTGGGTTCTTTAACCTGTTGGTCGTACATCCCACCACACAGCAGCTTTTAGGCCTTTTTCTGTTGTTTGCTAGCAGACAGAAATGACAAAGGGGCACCAAGAGAGATGAATTATTCCCCAGGGGATGATAATGTAAAACTAGCGTAGAAGTATTTTGTGCTTCAATACATAAATGTTACACCGTTTTTTCCATTGTCACTAAATGTTGCCACCAACAAAAAATTTTTGATGCCGCAATCTAACAAGTCCATAGAAAAAGTGTTTCTTTGCTTGACAACACTAAAGTTTGTAACCTTCTGTCTGAGAAGCATTTTATTTGTATCATTTTGTTTTGTCATGTGATACACACAAAAGTATCGTCTGCAGTAAAGTAATTTTAGAATGGGAGTGAACTTCCTGCTGGTCCTGAATGCTGTATGGACTCAGCAGGGAGGAGCAAGCCTGTAATTAGGGAAAGCAGATTTGTGTGTGTGTATGTGTGTGTGTGTGTCTGTGTGTGTGTTCAGGACGGGGGGTAGTGGTCCAACACTGCAAGTAGCATTCAAAACATCTGTCAAAGGATAAACCTCTGTCACTGCCTGCTGTGCAGTTAATAAAGTCAAGCTGTGACTAAATGAGTTTTACCTCCCCTTTCTTTTCCATAACAATCTGCCCCCAACTGCATTTTAGAGCTGCAATGTCAGATGAAAATGAGGATGATGTTTTAGGTAATGACTAAAAAAAAAAGAAAAAGAGAAGACTTCACAGATGAGCAAAACATGGAGAGGGACCAAAAAAAGAAGAAAAGATGATCGAACAGACACCACCTTTCTGTTTACCAGTACTTCGCTGGAGGAAAAAGGGAGGAGAAAAACCCAGACAGAGATAATGAGGAGTAAACACACAAAAGAAAAATGAGAGGTTGGAAGAGTAAAAATGGAGGAAGACAGGACAGTGTTTATGGGAAAAATAAGGACACAGAAGGAGTGAGATGTGGCGGAGTGAGGGGGGGCTTTATTTACACTGTAGGATTTATGGCGTCCTGCGTATGCTGTATGGCATGGGAGCCATCGCCTCCTGGCCAGAGGAAGCAACATCATTTCAAGCTCGAGTGCTCGCTGCGCCGTCAAGTGCCAAAAAGCGCACGGCAGCAGAATACCAACAAAATCCACTGACCTTTTCCCCCAACAACTGCTGTGTTCATCCGAGTCGCAGCACAGGAGGACCTCTCTCTCGTTACACTGGAGCCTCTGTCTCCCCGCTGACTCTACGTTCACAGCCTCCGATCAAATCGAAGCATGTTACTGTCATGATCTGTCACTGATCTCTTAGGAAGAACTTAAAGTTTTTAGAGCATTCTCCCTGAAACGAAACACACAAAACTCACACACTGTGGACACAAATACCATGAAAGGAGCTTCTTGGAGCTACTTCAATGATGTTGTGTTTCCATTAAAGTAACAGTTCACCCAAAATTTTAAATTCAGTCATTATCTACTAACTGTCTCCTTACATCTCGATGGAAAGGGGCGGCTTTCCATTTCAGTGTGCCAGTACACTGCACCGTAACCAGCATGCATAAAACCTGGGCATATGGGCTGGCAAAACCAAATGGAATGCAGCCCCCATTATTGTTATTTATTACACCTGTGGTTGAGAAGACAAAATGCCCATCATTAGAGAGGTCCATTAACATGATTAGGCTAAGCTCATGCTTGATGGATGCACAGATCTGTGCGATAATGAGGTCGGCAGCAGTTCCCTAATTGTTCCAACATAGTCAATAACATCACATCTGACATGTTTCCCCGCTTCACTCTCTTTATCTTCCTGCCTCATCTTCTCCCTCCACTCTCAGAACAATAAGGAAGCACTAAAGGTATTCCTTCGAAATCAAGGCCAAAGCTAATTTTCTACATGAAGTGCTTTTTGATTCTCATTAGTTCAGATAATTATTTTCATTAAAATGCCAGACAAATTCAAAATACCTAAAAATGCAATTCAGTTGTCAAATCAAATCAAAGTTTATTTATATAGCGCCAATTCACAACAAAGTTATCTCATGACACTTAACATGTAGAGTAGGTCTAGACCACACTCT
>JBBPCS010035965.1:2660-21399 GCA_037974645.1 Hollardia meadi
TTGTTGCTCTTGACTTTGGACTTGTTGGCCTTGACTTTGGACTTTTTGGCCTTGACTTTGGACTTTTTTGTCTTGACACAGGACTTCTTAGCCAGGAACAACCAAAACAATGACTTTGTCCACCTCTGCTGAACTTGCCATATGTCTGTTGTCTTTCTGAGGGTCAGACTTCTTTCAAGCCGTTGAGGATGATGTGATCCCTCAGGTGAAGTGCAAACTTGACAATCCCACAAAGTTTGAGGTTCACCCTGGAGCTTGTTTCCTGTCTCTGAAAGCTTTCCCCCTGTGCCTTATGTTTGGATGCCTGCCTGGGCAGTATTTTAAACTGTTTTTACTGTTTGCAAAGTGGTCCAGAGCAAGTCCCCCACCTTAACATATCTATTGGAGACCCTCCCTGGGTCAGAAACCTGCCATATATGTGAACCAAAAACCAGTGTTTTCCACTTGTGGTCTTCCTCTCTGTGATGCCTACGTTTGAGCAACTCAGCTAATGTGTCAAGGATAAAAATAAGTTCAACAGCAATTTTCCCTTTGTTGGGGAAAGAGGAAGTGTTGAAATCTAAGTGTAGGAATTGTTCAGTGTTAGCAGGTCATAGCCCTTTGATTTCCCTGCAGGAACGTAACAAACGTGTTTCTACTGCCTCTGGTTCTGCTTTTGTTTCCACTGTTCTCCCACTGCTTTGAGGACCAGTTCCTGGAACTGGAACTAAATTTTACTGCTCTGTCTGTATGGAGCAAGACAATCTGTACTTTAAAAACAGAAGGACAGTGTGGAACTCTTGTTGGACAGACCAGAATGTCCAGACCTCATTACTGTTTGCGGAGAGGTCATTCAGAGGGAGCTGGATTTAAAACATCCAACAGGACTGTGGTTTTTGCTTAGGGTTGGTTATGGTTGGTTTTGGGTGGGTTCAGGTTAATGTAAGGTGTCACCGTCACATGGTTGTCTTTGTCCTATTAATTGGATACGGAATTTCAAGAAAGCCTTTTTTCCATGTTGCATTCTGCTAATAGCAGGAAACTCTTTTTGTTGAGTCCATGATGGACGTCAAATAATAAAGCTGGATTTATACTTATAAGGGTTTACGTCGTACCTACCTGGCTATACGTGTTGTCTCCTAGATTACATCATAGCTGACAAAGGGACAGATCTATGAGGATTGTTATCACAGAACAGACCTGCAGAGATTTTAGAAACATTTGCAGTCTGTGGTTTTAACCTTTACTGTGTGGCAGGAAAGGATGGATTTCCTAGCTAGAGTAGATGTGGACTGAAAACTCGGTTTGGCCGATTAATCATATAGATAGGATGTTTTACAAGCTCTGTATCCGTGGAACTCTGTTCCGATTGTCACTGATAGCTGTGTAGCCTCCACCAGTCAACATCTCAACAACAATTTCTGACGTTGAGGGAAAATAATAGTTCAAAAAATAAAGATTGCTCTCACCTACATTTTTACAGTTTGTTTCAGATTTATCCATTAAGTGGATGTTCACTTCAAGAGTTATTCAGTTTCTCATAAAGTCAAACGTTATTCATTTCCAACAGTGTCTACTTTCTTTTCTTTTTTTTCGTGGGGGTGGGGCGATATCGACAGATTAATCAGCTGTTTGCTTTTTTCTGCTCCAAAGTATTATTATATCGGCCTGTGTCTCAAAGAAAAGCTGCATTTATAGTTGTGCATTAAGGTGTTCTAGTGTAGCTACAGCGGCTAAATGCGTGGGCTCAGAAGCTGCTCAGTATGCGATGTTCACCACGTTGACGGTGATACCACGTGGGTCAACAAGAACTGACTTGTGCTTTCCCTGACATGCTTGTGGTGGCGGTGAAGGTTGTTGAGAGAGAAGGAAACATTAAGGAGGTTTGTCAGACTGAAAAGGTTCCAAAGACTCAGACAGTTCTTAAAGGTTCAGGCTCTGGCACGTTCCTGCAGTGGAAAAGGACTTGTGTTCTCCTTGTGGACATTAAGGATTCTGGTCTCATCAACACACCTGTGATCCGTTGTAATCCAGCTCTGAACAGGTTTACTGGTTAAAGTGGACTTTTGTCCTGTGATAGCACTTGTTTTTATTAGAGATGAAGAGTGAGGATGATGATGGTGAAGATATGTTTTTTAACATGCCTCTGCTCTGCTTTTCCCTCTGAACATTAATAAACTGAACCGAAACACCTCGACTCACTTTGTGTCTCTTTAACACTTCACTGTCAACGTGTTTCTGGTTTCAAACAACTCTGATCAAACAACCTCTGACCCACCAGGTTCACTGCTGAGATCTGTCTGTCTGTCTGTCTGTCTGTCTGTCTGTCTGTCTGTCTGTCTGTCTGTCTGTCTGTCTGTCTCTCACACACACATCATGGATCACTGATAGCTAACTTCAGACAGAAATCACAGCTGTTTTTGATCTGAAACAACTTCACAGTGAAACAGAAGTTGGAGCGTATTAACCTTCACTAATGTGATAGATTATTGATTTGATTGGACTCCATAAAAACATGATATTTCACTCCACCTATACCTCCTCTACCTGTCACCACCAGGGACATATGAACAAAATAACTTATTAATAAAGCTCTTGCCAGCAGTTATCCAACAAACACATTTTACTACGATATCGCTCTGCTAACTAACAACACGCTAACAATCAAGTTACAATTTATATGATGGTGGGCTTAGCAAGACGCCACATGTACTACTCACCCCTGAGTTTACATATTTGGCATTTAACAAAAAAAACCCACCAGTTTCCCAAAAACGTATCCACACCTTAATATCCTGTTGCCTTTCGTTACTGCAGTTCACTGTTTCACTGCCTGAATGAATGCAGCAGTTAACACATGACTCAGATCTGACAACCAGCTCTCGACAGATTTATAAAAAGAACTAGATACTGAATGCAAAGATGGCGTCTATTCAATCCAATGAGAATTACTCACCTGAAAATTATACGCCAAAAAACTTTTCTCGCTTCCAGGTTTACTTCCTGGTTATGCGACCCATTGAATA
Organism: Hollardia meadi; assembly: GCA_037974645.1. Taxonomy (NCBI): domain Eukaryota; kingdom Metazoa; phylum Chordata; class Actinopteri; order Tetraodontiformes; family Triacanthodidae; genus Hollardia; species Hollardia meadi. Next base: position 5,666 of record JBBPCS010035965.1, read on the forward strand.
TGCTCAGTGCTTCTCCTGCTTGGCCCATAGATTTTACATTACGATGACGTCAGAGATTTTTAAATGTCTTTTCTCGGCTTGGGGAAAGTTTTACAAATATAAAACCTTTCGACCACGAGTGGCCACTGGGTGAAACTGGGAGCAAGGCTGAGCACTCGCTCCGTATCCAGTCCTATGACACATTCATGGCTCTCATTCAGTGTTGTTTGCAGTTCCTCAGTCCAGACCATGAATGCATCATTTATACCTGGATACAGTGAGAGCGCTCTGCCTTGCTTCCAGTTTCGTCACTCTCGGTATTGCAGATAAAACTTCCCTTGCGGCCCAAGAATCATTTTCCCCATAGACCAACATTATAAAAGAGATGTGTGTAAAACTGTTGACAGGACACCTCGAACTGTAAACAAGATAAATTATGACTCTTTCTATGATGAATTTTTGATCCATGGAGTAAATCTCTTTCCTCGAGCAGAGAAAAGAGATTAAAAAATCTCTGACGTCATCACAATGTAAAGTCTATGAGCCAAGCGGGAGAAACACTACGGTGCATATTCAGAGAGCCACATTACCAGGAAGTAAACCAGGAAGCTAGAAAACTTTGTTGGAGTATGCGCCAGGCGAGCAGTTGTCATTGGACTGAAGAGGCACCATCTTTGGGTCTGGTTCTTCTTATACATCTCTGGTCCAGACTGAAGACAGAGGAGGATCTTAGACCCTGTTCTCTGATCTGCTCATTTCTACTTTGATGCTAGAAGAGAGACGTAGACGGACACAGTTTTCAGCCAAATCTCATGGTCATCATAATCAGATGGTTGAAAAGCTCGTGATTTGGACCTTGAGTCCTCTGTCAAACCGTTGCTTTCACTCAGTCCTGTTTCTCACCTTCTCTCTCTCCCATCACTTCATTTGGTCATTTCAGTTGATGTTGCCGTTTGTTGCCATGGTTATTCTTATTTTGTTCATTAATTTTTATTTGCCATCCGTTGATCCACCTTTCCGTTGTGTTTTCTTTTGTCCCCCCGCTGTGCGTCTTCCTCTGTGGTGTCTGTCTCTGTAGAGTCAGTTGTGTCTTCCTCTGCACATCCTGGAGGAGCGAGGGCTCCCCCAGGTGGCCGGGACTGTCAGCGCCCTGCTGGACCTGGCCCCGCCCAGACACCCCGTCACCATGACGCCAACCACTCCTGGGCCTTCTGTCAACATCTAGACAACGCAGCTGCCGCCGCACGCACTCAGTGGGCCTCTTGAGACGCTCCTGTTAGAGAGGAGAGCTGATTTTTAGATTAAAGACTGAAAACCTCCAGAACAGCAGGTCTGGGTCTGATGGAGAGACGAACACAGCTGAAGATGCAACAACACAGCGATCAAACTTTGAGGAAGTGAAGTGGCTGTTAGAGCGTCTTCAGCTGTTAAAGTGATTTCAGTAAAACCACAAAGAAACAGTGAGAACATTTTAATAAACTAAATATGTGCACAACTTCAGCATTCGACGGCACAAACAAGACTCGGAGTGGCAGCTACTCTGGATTGCAGAAAGTTTCCAACTTTTGCTCTCAGGCAGCAGGAAGCTGAATTTGTGCACATATTTAGTATAAATATACCATTTAAAAAAAACTTTTTTTAGGCTAAATTTCTGCCTTCTGGATGAGTTATCAAAGAATATTTACAGAGATAAAAGAGAATAAATGACAGAGATAACAGGACCACAATCCTAAAATTATATTTATTATTTTACTGTCTGTAAAAACATCTATAATCTGATGTCGGTCTCAAAGTGCTCTCGTAGCAGTTTTAGAACTTTGGGCTTGAATTTTATTCAGTTATCGATATTAAGCTGATTTGGCGAACTGCTAACGTTATGGGTTAAATTTCTGGGTTTGGTTGGTTTGAAAATGAATCCTTCCAACTCACTGAGAATGCGCGACCTTATTTTTGACCTTTTGTTTCTTGCATTGTGATTGGCTGAACTGTCAGATTTAACACTGTTACAGACCGTTCCGGAGGTTGTTGCCTGAACAGCTTCTGAAATCTTCAGCTGACATTATTGACCTTATTGATTTATTTATAGATCCACTAAACACACTGAATCCAATGGATGATGTGTCAACCAAAGAACACTTTTGGCAAACAAGGTCTATATTTTTTATTTATTCTTTTTTTATTCTATTTTATTGTTTATTTTTGCAGGGAGTATGCACAGTTAAAGGTAATTGCACCAGAGGTAGGTAGCAGATAGTTTTCATCTATTGTCCCTCTGCAGGTGGACAAAAAACACGTGTTCAATGATAAAATCTTTAAGAACAAAATGATATAGGTGGGGAAAAAAGAATGTCCTCATTAAAACATCTAAATATAACTAAAACAAAGATACTGGACATGTATGAATAACCTGACTCCATAAATCCCCAGTAGATTTGGAAATGAAGCTAATTTAGTTCAATGTAATGTTACTTTAAATTGTTGAGCGTGAAAATTGATCCTTAAATCAGTTTTGATATCACACTGCTAACAGATAGCTAACATAAATATACAGCAGGTTGTTTTTGATGACACTAATGTACCTTGCTGCTAATGGAAGCCAATACTGGAGTAGTTGGTTTGGAGATGATGCCAACATAGCTCACTGCTAATATTAACTAACAGTATGAATAACAAGCAGATCAAGCTAGCACAGCTAGCTGTAAGCATTAACTAATTAAACAGTTGGTTTGGGGTTGAAGCTAATGTAGGTCGATGCTAACATGAGCTAGCATGGATAAAGTTTGTAGAGAATTAATAATAATACCAATTGTTAACAATAGCAAACATGTACAGTAGGTGGTCTGGAAAGCATGCTACGAATGTTAGCTAACATTATGAAATTAGTCGGTGTATGAAACTGAATTAACTTGCTTTAAATATTATCTGTTGGTGGTAAAGTTGGTTCAGTAAATGCCAACACTGGTAATTTCTAATGGTAGTGAACTACAGAAGACAGCAGCTGGTGTGAACATTCTCACTGCTAATATTAGCTAACATTATGAGTGTAGAGGTTATGCAAACACAGCTAGATGTAAGCATGACCTCACATTAATTAATTTGCTTTGGAGTTGAAGCTAATTTAAATCACTGCTGATGATAGTCAATACCTTTAAAGTTGTCTAGAGAAAACTAAAGGAAATCAATGCTAATATTTGCAAACATTTTGACACTAGTTGGTTTGTGAAACCAACACAAGTAGCTAGAAATGTTATCTAATATATAACCACTCTGCAATCTTTAAAACAGTTGATGAACCTGGTTTGAAATTTATGCCAACATAGATGTACTGTAATTGGTATGAAATCGCTTTCTTCCAATATTAGCTTAACATTAGCTCAATTGGTTTTACAGTTAAACTTACATCTCACATTTAATTAGAAAATAATTAGCAAAAAATCTAGTCAGTTTTGAGATTTAACTACAGCTAGCTGTAATGTTACTCATTAGCTAGCATTAATCTACTTGGTTTGGCTATGAAGCTAATGTAACTAGCGTTAGTTAATATGGGTAAGTTGCTAACATCGGTGTACGTTAGCTGGTTTGAAAATCCTCATTTTAAATTACATTCTGAACTGTAGGTTCGGAGGTTACGTTAACTTTGCTAGCTATAAAGTTAAACATTAGCTGACACTACTATGTTTTGAGTTGATGCTAATGTAGCTCAGTGCTAGCGTTAGCTAACATGTCACTGTTACCAGTTCAATCTTCAGCTTTTAGTGTCTCCATCAGATCCAAACATCAGAATTTACAGTTTCATATTTAAATTATCATCTTTTTTTAACTTTATTGTGTTCTGGTTCAACGTCAGTTGGTCAGCGATGGATATCGTGTGATGAAGACGAAGGTCTGCCGACTCCTTTTCCTGATGTTTTCACTCTTCTTATTGTCGAAGCTGACTCTGATGGTCTAATGTAATGAGAGGAGGACGATCAGCTGGCGAAGAGCTCCTGAAGCGCAGACTGTCTCCTCATGTTTCTGTTGCATTCTGGGACATTTTAATGGTGACAAAGCGACATGAATCCTCCCAATGTCACTCTCTAACAATGTGTGGCCTGCAGGAGTCCTGTTCTACAGTCACTGTCACTTTTTATCAAATGTACGTGTACAAATATATTCTGTAAATATATACATACATATATATGTATGTGTGTATATATATATATATGTGTATATATATATATATATATATATATATATAAAAAATTTATGAGGCTGAAACGTGTGTGGCCATTATGACGCAGAGCATCATGGACGCTCAGACAGACGCAGTTCCTAATCAGAGGTCAAAGGACAAGTTTTTAAAGTAAAAACACACATGACGGTGGGCGGAGCTTCCTCAGTGCAGCTTATCCGACAGCTTCAAGTGAATTTCCTGTTAACTTCCTGCTTGTCTGATGTCATCACGTTGCATTGACACATGCTGGTTTGAAAAACAATCATGTTGCTCTAAATTCTGCTGATTTCTCTCGTCTGCGTCGTGTTGACCGCTGACTTTTTGTGCTTCAGTAATTTTGTTTGTTTACTTCAGTGTTGTCGAGTTTTCTTACTCCACACGCCGTTTCCTCGTTGACATCAGTAATCTGACACAAACCGGCCAACATGAAACGGTTTGTTTGGAGGTTAATGTGGAGCTGCTGGTGAACTCCACTGACTGACCAGAAGGACAGAAAAAACAGCTCATGGTGCATTCAGGTGATGTGAGATATGAGTGGCCAACACTGATTTCAGAGCTTCAGTTTGTTCCAATTTCACCTGAATGCAGTATCACACCTTCAGTTTCAACCGGAGACAGTGGGACGAGTCAGAACATCCTTCCCTGAATTTAGACTTCCAGGCTGAATCCTGCGCCCCTGCAAACTCCATCAATTGGAGACTGAAGCTCACCTCTAGTCTCTGTAGGTGTATGGACTCAGATCATCAGTGAGTTCAGACCTGGATCTGGTTCAGCTCCTTCACAGCTGCCTGTGCCCGGCGGTCCTTCACAGGTGCTGTCCAATCCCATGCTCTCTGGAGGTTTTAGAGGTTCGAGACGTGGACTGACCAACGATTTTCATGTTTCTACAGATGTTTTCTGTTTTTCTACTTCATGTGCGGTGACGTGGTCGTGACGGGGGTTCATGTGAGAGTGACGTGGTTTTAAAGGACATTCCACCGTTTTTTCATGGAGGACAAACAGACACTTTTTCCACTTTGTTAAATTTTTGCTGAAAGACTGTATAAAAGATTTGAACACAGCTGTAAGAAAAGTTTAAGTGTATTAAATAAATATTTTAATTTGACGCTTTTCACTGAGCTTAATGCTTTTGTTGTCTTTTAAACATCGCTGTGTCTGATTGGTTCAATCCAGGGCAGAGACGGCGACTTGAGACTCGAGGTTCGGGCCTCGTGCACCAGCTTTTTTGGAGCCTTAACATGAATGAAACGCCCTGTTCTGAGTCGAGCTAAACCCCACAGCTGTGTCCTGAGTGTAGTCCATCAAACAATAGGCAAGAAGCCGACCTCGTGACACATTTGAGTGGAGCACAAGTGCATGAAGAAATGTAAAAAAATAAATACAGAAATAAATGTGGTGAAATAAGAAAGGATGTCAATGAGAAAATAAAAAGGTAAATAAATACAGAAGCAAGTTAAAATACCAATTTGTCACATTTTATAAATTGATGATTTTGGCAGGTTTGTTCCTCCATACTTTAGCTGTAATGACATTAGCTCCACCGCTAACTGAGCTAACAGTCCAAACGTAACAGCAGACAAAAGGGGCCAGTTGTGTTTCAGACTGTATTTCAGTCAGAGGTGGAAGAAGTGCTCGGGGTCTTAAAGCAATACTACAGTGAAAATATACTCGGATACAAGCAAATATGCAAGTAAGTATTAGCATCAAAGTGCTCTTAAAGTACCAAAAGTAAAAGTACTCATGACACTTCAGAATGTTTATTAATTTATTATAATTAGTGAAGCATTAATGTTTCATTGCTTTAATGCTGAAGTTGGTGATTTACTTTAAGTAAAAATACTCACCTGATAATATCAGATAAGATGAATGAACATTAAAAGGCCCATATCTCATCATTAAAATTCTTTAATTTTAAATGAACTTGGTACGAGTATTGCACTCGGCCGGTACCTCAGACCAATTGGATCGTTTTACAGGAATGTTGGACTTGACTTAATTGACATGAGCACAGATGGGGAAGGATTCAGCGTGTTCCATTTGAAGGATTTATTGTTGAGTGGTTTTGATTTTTAACGCACTCAAAGGACAAACGTAACCAGCCCAGGCGAAGGTACAGACAGAATGACCTCTGACAGGTGCTCTAAATGTTCTGATTGTCCTGATTAGCACACCTGTACCTGCTTACAGGGAGTATCTCTCTGTGCTCCCAATTAGTCATGTGACCTTCAGTCATGTGACTTCCACTTCCAAAACCGCTGTGAGGTTTTGAGTCAATCTCCTCTCTCCTGATGGTCTTCTAGTTGTAAGGGCACAATGTGGGTAACTGGAGGGAGGTAGGTCTGAGTCTCGGCTTTGACTTCCACGGTTCGGACACGTCCGTCTGACCCCAGATGTACTTGGGTCACCTGCCCAACAGGCCAAAGGGAGTGAGGCAGTTGAGGATCCATGATCATAACTACCTGTCCACAACGAAGGTTAGCAGCGTCCTTCTGCCACTTAGGTCGAAATAACAGGTTTTGTAGTAAATGCCGGATGAAACTTGCCCAGAAACGATCAGCCAGAGTTTGACTATGGCGCCATCTCCTCTTCCTGTTAAGGTCGATGTCGGTATACATTGCTTGAGGAAGGGAGGCATCCCGCTGCCCCATAAGCAGCATATTTGGGGTGAGAGGATCTGAATCAGCCATCTTTGGAGGATATGTATCCCAATAGTTTGGAGTTCAAGATTCCCTCAACCTCCACCAGTACAGTGTGGAGTACTGGCTCAGGGACAGACTGACTTTCCAAGATGACACAAAGAGCATCCTTTACAGACCTTATTTCTCTTTCCCAAGTGCCACCACAGTGTGGGGCACTGGGGGGATTGAAACGGAGCCATAAGAAAAGCGTTGGTATCCAAGTTCTCTATAAGGTCAAGCTGTACACTGCGTATGGGGAGACACTTGAATAGGATTCCCCACAGATATTTATTGAATTCAAAAGCTGCTGCGTTTTAGTTGTAAATGATTTGGTTCCATTTAAAAGAGATTAAACATGGCTCTTATATGCAATCATTCACATGTTGGGATGACTGATGAACCATAAACTGCTCAAGGTCATCATGCAAACATCAGCGTTTTAAACAGCGTTTTTGTCAGTAATATTGGAGGTATAAATTACAGGATGTACATTATGGGTTTGTAGGTTAAGTTAAATGTTTACATCCACACATGGATGTAAATCTCTGACAAAACTCTGACATTAATCAAGGTACGCAGTGTTAGATTGTAAACAGCTTCTTGGTGACAACTGACTTTGTGGAAATGTCCGTGATAATGTAGTTACAGCTCTGATAACAATCATCCCTATACGTACACAATACAAGGCCAAAAATACAGCTTAAAATGTAGTTTTACCTCCAAAAACTTATTTTTAAAGCTATTAGATGCAGTTGTGCCCTTTTACTGGCTGTAACTCATCCCATCGCTGTTTTTGATAATGGCTACAAAAAACAACATGTAATTAATAATGAATTAATGTTTGATGAGTAAACAGGTAAAATGCCTTCAGTGAAAATACAAAAGCAGTTCCTCTCACCATGACAATGCTTATACGAGGGAAAAAACTGCATTGGCCGGGAATCGAACCCGGATCCTCTAGCTTGAAGGGAAGCTACACTAACCACTATACCACCAACACACACTAATGTATGTGGTTCTGACGGAACCGTTCTGCGTCTGAACTCTACCTTCAAGGTATTTTACCTTATTGAATTATTTTGATATTTATTTCGAGTATTTCGAGCGACCCCCGGATTTAGCGCAGAAGGCTGTGTTGCTGGATTGTAACTCCATTTTCAAGATTGGATCAATTTCAGATTATCTAGAAAGGTCGAACATCACCCGTTTCACCGGGTTCGGCTGCGTTTTTCCTGCTGTGACAAATCAAAATGTCTGCCGAGTCTACATGGACCGGCGCTGGGTGGTCCACCGCCGGCAATGTGAGACACACTGTGGGGAACATGGACGTCATGGCGGCAGACTATTTTGTATTGGAACAGCCCATCTGATTTGAAGTACACGATGTACTATCTATAGGATCTGGAAGGCAGGTACAGTCAGGTACTGTCGTCACCTCCCCCCACCCTTTCAAGTGGACCCGTCCATCCGTGTCACGTCATCAGGTCAAGCGGGAAATAATCAAATGAAATAAAGACAGAATGAAAGGAGTTCAAATCTGAGAAAAATATTGATGCTGAAGGATATTAGACATACAATTCTACAGTATTGTTTATAATCACGTAAATTGTTTTCTTTTGGGGGGGGGGGGCTTTTGGCCTTTATTCGATAGGGACAGTTGGAGAGAGACAGGAAAGGGGGGAGAGAGGGGGGAGAGAGTGGGGGGTGACATGCAGCAAAAGGCCCAGGCTGAAATCGAACCTGGGCCGCTTCGGTAAGGACTCAGCCTTGGTACATGGGGTACCCACTCTACCAGGTGAGCTACTGGGCACCCGTTATCACATAAATTTAATGCGTGATAAACTTTCACAAAGACAAACTTCATAACAGAGTGGAAAATGTCAAAGACATTAATATGGCGCAGGCGCAGCAAATCAAGAAAACATTTGTGTCGTTGGTGAAGCAGCTGTGACCAGCCAGCATCACACTGTTAAAAATTAAAAGGTACGTGGAGAAAGGAATATAACTGTTTGTGGTTGGGTAAATTAAAGTTACAGAACTATTCGGTTAAATTAACGTACGCTGTGTTGCTGTTAGCTAACATTATCTAACAGTACGTTTCAGTCAGCTCTCCCACAGAATCACAGTACAGCTGCTTGCTAGCTAATGTTAGCTGAGGTGGTAATGTTACGTTAGCCAACTCTCAGAGCTGGACAGTGAAAATTTTAAATAAATTGCCATTTATTTATTCATTAATTTAGTCAACATCTATGAGGGGTGGATGTTATAGAAATAAATTGATGTCCACAGAAAGTTGTTCTTATCGCAATATATAAACTTAATTCAGCTATTCGGGGCCAGGGACACATAGTGGGCCTCAGAGCATCCTCTGTAGGCTTTGTAATTTACAAAGATAGTTATTTTTATATCTAAAGGTGCTCAAGAATTCACATAAATAAAAAATGCATAAATAAAATGCATAATTTTAATAAACAGTTACATTTTAATATCATCAGACAAATGTGTTCTGCCACTACTAGCTAACGTCTGTCACACCTAGCTAACATCTGTCACAGCTAGTTAACGTCTGTCACAGCTAGCTAACATCTGTCACAGCTAGCTAACCTCTGCCACAGCTAACCAACCTCTGTCACAGCTAGCTAACGTCTGCCACAGTTAGCTAATTAGTTAGTAGTTATTTAAAAGTAAATGTATTTAATTGAACATTATTAGATTTGAATTAATTAATTTTAATAACATCCACTCATAACCATCATGTTCATTAAAAAAAACTCTTTTGCTCTGTGACATGTTTTGTGTTGTTAAGCTGGTGCTAATGAAATAATACTCAGCTTTTAACTCATAATTAAATCTCTATATTAACACAATAAATATGTTTTGCTGCGCTGTTAGAGGAGACCACAGTCTGCCTCTAATGTGAAAAATTCTCAGTGGTGCAACGGTGAGTAACCTACATGTGTCTTAAACTATATGCTGTGTTGGGTGCTTGAATTTGAGGGAATTTGACCTGGAAAGTTCTTTTAAAAGCCCTTGAATATGACGTTAAGAAGACGTATAGGTATAAATGAAGCTCGCTTTTATGGTTTGTTTGGCTGTGTACAGGCATACACTGCCCTCTAGAGGTAGAGAGCAGTAATTACACTTTCAGTGAAGTTGAGAGGTTATTTTACATCAAAAATAAATTCCATAAATCTACATAGCCACTGAAAAAAATAATATAGTGCACTCTGCAGAGCAAAATAGGAGGGCTTCGGCATTCTTTAGGCAGGTGAAACTACAAAGCAGTAAGAAGGTGCTCTTTGGTTGAAAAAATGCGATAATCCAAAGAGAGACTAAACCTTGGTTTACTCTCTCTTTGCACTGATATAGTGCACTGTGCCTTTCATAACATTCAGGGCATCTGTCAACAATCATTCAGCTTTTTGCTCCATTTTGACTAGTTTAAGAAAACTAAATTTATCTTGATTATTTTCAGTCCAAAGCTAAAGAAATTAAACTTATCTTTGTTTTTTTCTTTCTAATTATGTGTGCAATATTTTTAAATTTAAATCACTATAATAATTAATTTAAAATTTATAACATGTAATCTGTAATTTTGCTTAAATCTCATACATTCCTCTGGTGACAACAGCTACGGAGCGCTTTTAGCAGGAGTTAACCAAAATGTCAGTTCATCCAAAAAAATGGACTCTTTTCATGTACAGATAAAGAGGAAAAATCAGCCAGTAATGTTAGCCTTAGCTAAAGCTAACTGTGCTATCTAACCAGGATCTTCCTTTTATGCGTGTGGCCGAGTTTACAATTCCAAAGACCCTCCAGGTGGCGCTGTTATATTTGCTGCTGTGTTTGGCACCTTAGGAGTTCACCCCACAGACTTCATTACAACTGTTTAAAGGTCCACAGGTAAGAGAACATTTAGTACAAATACACTACCACTTTATCCACTTGAGTGGTTAAAGGTTTGTTTCCATGCAAAATACAATTTTTCATGTTTCAGAAAATGTTCGTTCAAAAACGGCAGTCAAATAATTCAGGTGACCATCCTGATTATCTCGTGAATCTACCTCACAGTCACCATTGTTATTTCCTCACTAACGCTGGCTCTGGTAACACAAAAATGTCTGAGGTACGACCAAAGCATGCTCCATTGTTAGCTGCAACAACCACCACAAAAGTCTTCAACTACTCCTACCATCTCAGGATGTAAAGACCCGGCAGATTAACTTCATTTTTCATGGAAACGTGATGGAAATTTCCCCACCAGGATTGGGAAAGTGGAATTCCTTCGTCGATGAGGGCCAGTAACTCAAGGATGGATCGATAGTGGCTGTCTGTGATCCAACTTCAAACCATTAAGCTGTAAGTTTAGCCATGTTTCATGTTTTACTGTTTGTTTTGTAGATTAGCCTGTTGAACTTTTTGTTAGGCTGGGCTGATGTTGGACTAATGGAACATTGAGGGACAGTCAGGAGAAACTCTGTGAACATTTAGCCTCATTTGAAGTTAGCTAAATATCGAGAGTAGAACTATTTTTATTATGCGTTTATGCTGCAGTACTAGCACTAAGCTAGCTTTAGCTTTATACGAAGCCTGTTTTTCTATGGGATCCTCTGTTGCAGCTGTATGTAAATGTAGTTGTTGAGACATGCCCTGAAGGCAGAAATGGTCAAACTGCAGGAATTATTAGCTTGGAATTTGATTGGCACACAGCAGTTAGCTTTCTCACACCATAAAGCTTTAGGCCAAGGTTAACATGAATCAGAGTCCTACCTCTTTTTGGAGCATCATCAGCTTCAAAGTATGATTATGAGGTCTGGATTAATGATAATACTTAAATCAATGTGCCATATTAATTGTGTCCTCTACCTGAAACCTGCATGAACTGATGTTTTTGTCCTTTTTCTTTTCAGCAGAAACATCAACATATCACATTTTAAGTTGATGTTGTCAGCAGAAACAGCTGCCTGCTTCCACATCCAGGGTTGGTTCAAGGCCGGATTAAAAAGCTTCTGTTGTTGCTGTTTTCCCGTTCATTCACCTCAATACTTAAGATTTACACCGATCAGCCACAACATTAAAACCACTGACAGTTGAAATGAATAACATTGATCATCTCGCTACAGGTCAATATTCTGCTTGGAAACTCTGGATCCTGACATTCATGTGGATGCCAATGGACACAAACCATCCACCCAAACACCCTCACAGATCAAGCACACCCCACATGGCACCGGCACACCCCGATGACATTGGTCCCCCAGCAGGACAATGCGTGCTGCCACTGTGTGAGTATTTTCTACGAGTGAAAATTTCAACATATAAGTTCAGATTTTTGTTCTACAACTTCTCAAATCCTATTATACGAGTTCTCACATCAAATCTACAAGCTCTTGCATTTCGCAACATATTTATCTTCATACTCAGACACACAGTCGAAGGTAAGAAAGGCAAAACAAGTTTAACTGGATCCACTCTGCCATTATTTGTGAATGTCGTGGAAAGTATTCAATGATTTTTTAAAATTAGTTTATGAGACCAGCCCTTCACGCAGTGTTCATAGTTTTGTAAGTTGAGTTTGATTCATGTGACAGGGTTTTATTATTTGCTAATTGTTTGCAGTCTTTAGTTATTTTTCTAATAAATTTTATGAGCATTTTATTCTTGATGTGCATCAACATCATTAGTACTACTTGTTGTACTGTTCTAGTAAATTACACAATAATAGAAAGAAATAACTTCAGACTCATCTGATGTCTTGATTTGTGCATGTGTACCTCATTCATTACTATTAATGTGAGAGTCCATCAGTGTTGGGGTCAAACAATGCCGGGTTGCAACTACTTTATTTATAAAAATGGCTAAATTATCAGCTCACAGTCTGGCCTTAGTCAGTTGACTGATAACAAGATATTGATGCAATGTGGACATAATCCACTAGATGGCAGTATTAACTTGTCCTCAGCCATCCATAAACTGTAGTTTACTGATTGAAGAAAGGGGTAGGCTAAATATTAATTGCTTATATGAGAACCTGAAACCCATATCTGTTATGAAATATGCATCAGTCTTTTGACGGTTTCTTTATTTGTGATGCATTTGCAAAGAAATGTTATAAAATACTTACATGATTCTTGCTGTTCTGGGTTTGTACCCTCATGGTTGAATGCACTTATTGGAAGTCGCTTTGGATAAAAGCATCAGCTAAATGAAATGTAATAAAGCCAGCCTGTTAACCCTTTAAACTCTGCAATAGAAATGGTCTGCCAGTGACTACCTGGGTCTTTTCTTTGAGTATCTTCGAGTGCTTCATATCCCTAAAATCTGAACAACCTAAGCTAAAGGGTTATAAGTCAATAAACCATAATACTTGGTCAAAGTGTTGAAATTGTGTCGTAAATTAAAAAACAAACAAAAATAAACACACAAAACGAATTCATCCAAAAGATTTCTAAATGTTAGAAACATGAACAAAATAGTTCTTAACACTCCATAACTTATTTTAACTACAGACATTGGTTTTTATTTTTTAATATTTATTTATTGAAGGGGTGGTACAATACAGGGTATGTGGTTTCTTACAATGCCCTTCTATCCCCACCCCCAATATGTTTAAACAAAATTCACCTCACCCACCCTCCCCAAACATACCGTGGCAGCTCTTCAAAATACGACATTTCACAAATGCAAATGTGTGTTTTCACAGCCATAATTCTATGCTTAGACATCTGCGACATGTTGGTTGTTACAGAGTACACTTATTTATAGAGTATCAACCAGGGAGACGGATTATCGGCCTGGCCAACCATCGCATCTACTGCGTGACAGTCTTCCGACTATCGGTATCAGTGGTTTCCCTCTTTTCATCCAATTGTCGAAAAAAAATTATGGATTAATTGTTCAAAACAATAAACCCATATTTTGTACCATAAATCTGAAACTACTACCCCAGTAATTGCACCAAGTACAGATACACATAAGCGCTGCCTATTTCAAAATTTTAACACCCGGGTTTCCATTTCCACTGCAAGAGTGCATTGCCCACCCCCCCCCCAAAAAAATCGGCTGTGGCTCCCCCTGACTACCTACAGTCGGCATCATTACTGTCACCCCACCCCCGAAAAAACAAACAATTAAAAAAGGTGTTTGAGAAAGAAAGCAAATAAGCAGTAAAAAACAAACTGAACCCCAAGTACAATCAAATGCCTTCATCCAGGGGGTAGTTCCCTAAGATTTTCAAAATAAGACAAGAAAGGTCCCCATGTCAAATAGAACTTCTTTACAGGTCCTTTCAATGTAAATTTTATTTTTTCTAATTTGAAGAATGTCTTCCAGCCATGCTGAACGAGACGGAGGAGTGGCAGATTTCCACACCAGCAAAATTCTCCTACGAGCTAAAAGTGATGTGAATGTGAATGCAATTATGTCAATGGAATATGTTTCAACTTTAAGATAAGTGGTAAGATTATAATAGGTGAATAGCAGCAGTCATGTATGGTGCAGGTTGTTAGTAGGATCAGTGGTTGGTGGTAAACACGGCAGCGGTTCTACTCTCTGTCTGAAAGAAACTTTAATAGTATCCTAGAAAAGAAAAAAACGATTATCAACTATGTAGCTGTAGTTAGCTACTGAACCAAGCTGGTTAATGGTAGCTGCTAATGTTAACTTTATAATGTTGTTATTACATTACAATGTTTTCAGGCTGTAACTATTCCTGTCAGATGCTTTAGTGAACTTTTGTTCCTCACTATAATGGCGAAAAAAGGTCATTTTTCCCTCTGCAGGTCATTTCACAAACACATTTGCTTTGTTGGTGTCAGTGTGACGTATGGTGGACAGAGCGTGGCCAGTGGGGAGCGTGGTTTCATCATGTTTTCTGTATCATTTCTCAATAATGAGCCCCGGTGGAGCCCCTCTTTTTGTCAGCAACATCAACAGCAGCTATTTCCACTTGCAGCAAGAGGCCTGTGTCTGTCTATGTGGACACTTGGACACTCTGGAGGCTCTAACCAGCTTCACTAACAGGCCAATTAGCACGCTGTGCATCAGAGGGAATCATGGGAGAGTACTCTTCAGTGGCCATGGTTAATGAACGGAGCAGCTTCAGGCATTTTTTTGGTGTTTTTGCTCTTTTGTTGTGCCGTTTCTCATCCTTGAGAACTTTCTTCTTGCATACCGTGTCGTCACATGTAAATTCAGATTTGATTCCAGCCCAATGACCTCATTTCACTCACAGGAAGCTCAGGAAGCTATTGCAGAGTCACTGCACACTCTCTAAATTCAGTGCAAAGTGTTTAACTCAAATAATGATTAAAAATACTCATATTTATAATACTGGATGAATGGGTCTCTGCTTTTGCTACACAGGCCGAGGCCTTCCTGTTAAAGTGGGAGAGTTGTATTGGAGTGGGAGAACCTGAGCATGTGTTAATGCAGTCAATGCTTGGAGCATGGTCAAGGTTAACAAGAAACAGAATAACAAGGTTATACTTGGTTTCAATATGCATGATTGTACAAAAATATCATATAAAAAGATACATTAATAAATGATTATAAATTTGCCATTACTGTATGCAGCACTGAGACTGAAAATTGAAAGAATTAAAGCAATTGTTTTGCATCAGGAAAGCATTAAGTTGCTTAAAAACAGCCTTTTGAATGAGCTTTTCTAGAAAAGGTAGGTTTGATATGGACCTGTAGTTGTTTCAAAACTGATGCAATATAGGGCCTAGATTATGCAACCTTGACCTTAGTGGTCAAAACCTTCTATTGATGTTTAATTGAGCTCAGTTACAGTCAGGTACATAAGTATTTGGACAGTGACACAATTTTTGTAATTTTGCCTCTGTACACCACCACAATGGATT
>JBBPCS010035997.1:0-19056 GCA_037974645.1 Hollardia meadi
CTGTTATTCTGGCTCAATCAACAAAACCAGGATATTTCTAAACAGATGATGGTAACTGTTCAGTTTTAAACTCTCTTGAACTAAATCTATGTTTAAAATTAATCATTTCACTTTATTATCTTCATATTAAAACAAACACATCATTTATTTGGGAATGTTGGAATGCAGATCCTTATGAAAACATCACACTGAATTTTGAGGCCATATTGAGGTGTTTTTTGGGTCCAGTCAAACTGAAATATTTCGTGTGTTTTAGTTACAGACTGCAGCCTGTATTTAAATATCACTCCCTGGCTGCCAACACACATCACTCATAAATACTCTCTCTCACTTCTCTCTGTCTCTTCTCACACTATTACTACACATGATGTCAAACTAAACAGCCCCAGCACACATCACACATGTTTGACTTTGGAGTAAACAATTTCCCTGTGAATTCGGTTTGCACTCATGCTGCTGCCTAGTCCACTAAAAGCCACTAGATACAGTGCAGGTTAGAACGCAGAGACAAATGGAGTTTACAAACGAGCAAGCAGTCCAGGTTTGTTTGACTAGACGTCGTCCTTCTGTCTGTGATGGATTGAAGTCATGTTGAAAGAATTAAGAGTTGTGGCCAGAGGGGCTGGCAGAGTATTCTGACAGCCACTTTCACAAAACGGCTGCCTTGAACAAGTAAGGAAATATTTAGTTATAGTACAAAATGTCCGAATATTGTTTATTCACAAGATTTTGAAATTCATTTGTTGCCTCCGACCGGTGAAAGGAATCGATGTTATATTTTCTATAACTTTATTTTACCGCTAAATGAAAACAATCCTGAATGCTGATCTGTAGGACCTGATCTGTAGTCACAATAGCCAGTAAACTACCAGCATGTCTCTCAGTTTCCCACCGATCTGTAGTCATGTAGTCATGTTACTCATAAACCAAATTATTGGTGAGTGTGTATGGTTGTTTGTCTCTATATGTCAGCCCTGTGATGAACTGGTGAACTGTCCAGGGTGTACCCCGCTCTCCCAATGTCGTTGGTTGGATGGATGGATGGATGGAAATTGAAATTTCGGCCTGGCGATCCTGTATGGTATGTTGCAATCTCTCCTACAGTTGAGACAGTTCACTGAACACCACATATGTGAACCTCATGATGACACAAAAGAAAAAGCTGGGATCACCAACATACTTGCCAACCCTCCCGATTCTCCCGGTGTCCTCCCGGCGTCACATTTCTCCCGATTTATGACAAATTTTCACACAACTACAATAAGCATGAATTAAAGTGAATAAATGAAATGAATATACTGTACACAGAATATACTAAGTCAAATAAAGAGTATTTAATGTAAAATGCTGTTGCAGTGTACTTGTTATTATTTAGGTATTTTTATTCTTTAAAATGCAGGAAACAAGGTCTATGAAACTCAAATTCTTCAGGGGAGCACCGCAAAATTCTGCTTTTATATAATTAATTGTTAATTAACATCTAGTTTAATATCAATCCAAATTAACAAATTTGCACCATCATGGATTGGTGTGAATGAAGAGGTACTCGAGTTCGAGATCTCTTGAGCCATGAGGGTACACCAGATGTTGGGAACAACTGCTTCATGGCTTTCCAAATTTTGTTACTGACTATTTGTTTCAAAAACTGGCTCCAGCCTCATGGTAATATAAGTAAAAATTGGTTATAAATTTGTTAAAAAATGTTGATACAAGTCCGCTAATTATATTCTCTAGTGCTGTTTGCTATGCTTTGTGGTCGAAGCTGCTGATGCATATACTTTTTTTTAACAACTTTTGACATATTCTCAATGAGGTTCTGTTAAGTGGTCATAAAATAAACCCCCAAAAAAAACCTTTCTCTGAACTGCCACCATCACTGACTGATTAAGAATCAGAAATTATGTAATTTTAATCATTTCAAGACAGATTCCTTTTGGCTGAAGTCCTCTCTACTTTTAATTTCCATTACTGCCTTCAGTTTCTCTCTCTTTTTTTGGTATTCAGTCAAGCTGAACTGATCTAATGGATGAAGACAGCAGATGTCCGACTGATTATCAGTCACTTCAGCTGAAGGCTGGAACAGACAGCTCACTGATGTCTTTTATCAAACACACTTGAGATGGATTCCCACAGCATCAATGTCCTGTAGGGGTCACGTACATCTTAATCTGTCACAGTTTGCTGTAAATGGTAGCTGGCATCATGTCCTACTTTAATGTATAGCCAGAGGACCAAAGGAAGAATTGCCAATCTGTATGTGACCCCACTGTCTGTTACACAGTCTGTCTGTAGATTCAACATTGACTTACTCGAAGTTCAGGCTGCACATATAGGCTGCAGTCATATACATTAAACAGCATTTCAGGGATGTACATGCTACTTATATAGATACACACTCACAAATATGGATATGCATGGACAAACTGTATACACACACACACACACACAGGTCCATGGTGCAGACAGACATTTCATGGCCGCTGGTTTGAGTGATGACAGGAGCTGATTGCATCAGTGTTCAGGGCAGGCAAGTAAACACACATAGAGAGAGGGCAGAGTGAACACACATACAAATCCCTCATGATGCAGCATCGTGATGAATTCTGTTTAATCCTGTGGTCAGAGTGTCCCAGGTGGGAGGGGTCAGACCTTCTTCTCAGGGCTATCTCTTACAGGCCAATGGTTCAGCCTGATGGCATCCCCAGACACAAAGGCTGCATTTATTCATATCCATAGAATAGAATAGAATAGAATAGAATAGAATAGAATAGAATAGAATCGAAAAATGGTGTTTGGGAAGTTATATTTGTAGATTAATTTTTAAACCAAACAAAAAATTTAATGTACCCATTTTTTATGTCAGAAAATATAAACTATGATGATATGTCTACTATTTCTGTTGTGGGCATTTTCACAATAGCTGTATTTCTTTTATCAAAGAATAATCTACACAAGTCCACACAAATTAGCTCCCAAGAATATCTGGGTATGTTGATTTTCTAGGGGGCAAAATTGTTTTTGAAGACTTCTGATGTGGCTTAATCTAGGCTACCTTTGACATTTAGGCTACTCTTTGAGGTGGCCGGCAGAAGATAAAGGGCTCAGAGGAGTAAATTACACTCACACTCACATTGTGGCCTTATTTGCCTCTCCCAGAGGCAAAAAGACTTGTGTTTACCTGTATCTTCATCATTCGTTTAGGTTCAAGTATCAGGTATCAAGTTCTCGCCCATACACCCACCTGCCCATCATGATGTTTCACCCCATTTTTAGAGCATCAAATAACTAATTAAAACCAAACTGATCAGAAAAATGAAAACGAACACTTGAACATACATCAGCTTGATAAGAACTACCTAAAACGACAGAAACCATCTTTGGGAAAAATTTTATTAAAGGTGTACTTTGAATTTTTATGTTGGCCCATGTCCTATCTGAAATCATTGAGGGGGAGGGCTTTATGACCTATACTGCAGCCCACCACCAGGGGGCGATCGAGATGTTGCGGCTTGCAGGTGAGAGAAGTTAGCCTTGAAGGCTTTCTGTCAGGCAGCTTCCAGGCAGCTTTCTGACAGAAAGCCCATTGTCCTTTCTGTTTTGGTGCACTTTGGTTTGGTTAGACAGCACAAACACATGGTTAGGTTTAGGCACCACAAAAACGCCATTCATTTTAGACAACAACAAAACTTGGTTATGTTTAGGACATCTTTATATACAGTCAATGGTGTTGACCCACATAGGCTATCTGAACGCACAACAGACAGTAGGCTACGGGATGTCATTGAAATTGTTGTGTGCTGTGCGCAACTGTTCCTCTCATTGTGAAGTTCATCTAGTCTACTTGCTGCTAAGTTATCTGTCAGTTTAATCAGGACAGGAGCTGAGGGAGCCTAACATCAGTGAGCCAAACGTCACTCCACCCTCGTTTTGGTGGACAATACGTGTGCAAACAAACGTTTTCCTTCCCCTTCCACGTTCTCCGCTCGCAGGACACAAGTGTTTGATTCGCTGTCTGGCCGCGCATATTAAAGAGGAGGGGACAGCGGGCTGCTTTTTAAAAGGGCTGTTGCCGGCCACAGCAAGAGACAGAGAGAGAGCAAGAGAGAGAGAGAGAGAGAGAGAGAGAGACTTAAACGAGTGATTGGAGGTTCATGCGCTCAGGACGCACAGACGGAGTTGCACAATCAGCGGTCCAAAGGGAGTCCAAAAAGCAGAAAACCCTCAGCGCTCCTTCAACTCTGCCATCAAACAGTGGCTGCAAGTGGATATTATTTGCACCTTCAGAGACTTTTGTTGATTTTTTTTTTTACGTGTGTGTTTACTCGCAGAGATCGTTTGGAGAGCTCGGATTTTGAAAAGAAAAACATCTTTTTTTTATATAAACTTGTGAAGACATGCATCGGTGCACAGCGGTTCTACTTTTGTTAGTGGTGTCCTTATACTTCCTGAGTGCGGAAGGTAAACTTGAAATGTTTCTATTTGTGCTTTTTCGTTTAAGTTAGTAATTTTTTGAAAATGGGATGTTTGTTTTTTTACTGAAGCTATGATGATGATGTAGCTAACTTAATAATCAACTACAGGTGGTTTACTTTTTTATGTGTGCATGATGGGAAGGATGGAGGAATTACGTGCAAAATCATTCTTATCCAGAGTGAGTTTGAAACGTTTGAGTGAAGTTGGTGACAAGCATCGCCAAATTTCCAAAACAATGTTTGATCACAAAATGATTTATTGTTGACATCACCAGTATGATGTCTTAATCTGATCACTCAGTTCACTACTGTGTTCATAACCTTATTTTACTCATAGACATTGAGAACTCCCTAAAACTTGAGTGTAATGACGCATTCAATGATGGTGATGCTGCTGCTGCTGCATTCAACTGTGTTGTAGAAATCTGCTTTCATCATGAGGCTGGAGTTGGCATTCGCAAGCCTTTTTACGCCCTGAGCAGCACTTTGGGCCTCTGTGTGTCTGGCAAGACAAGTGAAGCTCACCATGTGTAGCTGAGATAATTTAAAGCCAATAGAGGGGGAGGGGGAGGGGGTTGAGGACCGGAGAAAATTGATGCGGGGAAAAAAAATGCCATTGTTTCTTTGTGAATAAGGACAACATTTCAAGCAAAAACATTGTTGTCATTGTACCTGCAAATGTCAGCTTGTTTGAAAATCTATGTGTGTATTTTCTAGGGGCATTCTTAGTGGGGGTTTTTAGTTTCTTTGGAAAGCACATATTGCTTAAATGTGCTCGCATAGCATCATAGTTTGGGACAAAAAGAGGTGAAACCAATAACTAACAAAGCATCAACTTGCGTTCAGTTTTTAAAGTCACACACAATGTTTTATTATTCTCACCTATGGTAGAATATACATGAGTAATCAGAGGAACTGTCTCTTCCCATAAACTGCAGTTTTGAAGCTATTTACCCCCATCCAAACCTCCATTACAGTATACACAGATATACTGACCTCAGTGTCTCCACAGTTTTGTTGAGCCTTGTTGTCCAGTGTGTGTTTGCTGAGCGCCGGCACCACTTGTGACAGATTTAGTGGCTGGCGGTGAGGACAGATAGCAGGTGATGGATGAAGGAAACCTTGGACTATTCAGGTCATCACCTCCCATCACAAATCTACGTACAGCCCAGAAAAGCTCGTTTCCTCTGCCTTTATTCAGCAGCATTTTAGCCACAACCACTAGAAAACTGGACCTCAAGAAGATGCTGGACTGAACTGAATAAATTTATAGACACTTCAGAAGTGCGACCGCATGTAGCCTCCATTAAAGCAAGTGCATCTGTCACCAGCTTTTTAAATTGTCTAATAGAAAAGCATGAAAAGTGGGTTTTCTGTTGAAGCCACAGGCTCCCCCTGCATAACTTGAATCCATTAACTGTGAATTCATAAATCACCCGAGCTGCATGGATGCAACAGCAAATCACTTCATTTTGCTGGGGTGCGCCAAAAAAACTGTGCAAACTGGAAAAATATCACAATTCGTATTTAAATTATTATTCTTATTTTTAACATGTTTATATGTGACTTAATCTTTCATAAAACATCTACTCTGTTGCATCGCCTTGTACGCGTGCATGAATTAATGAGCTGACTGAAAGAAGTTTCGACAGTGAGTTAAATATTGACACTGGTAATCCCCCCTTGTCAGTGTGCTCTTAAAAGATTTGCTGTCAAATCACAAAGACTGAACTTTTCTGTCACATCTGTGTCAGTTTCATAGCTGGAGGTAATTTTGAGACTAACTTTAATAATCTGTCACACTGTTCAGTTTCCACATTATCAGTTTCCATTATTTTCAAATCGCCGGCATTACAAGATCATTATGTTCCTGTTTGATACTCAAAGTCAGTCTGACGGGTGTGTGCGTGTGTGTGTGTGTGTGTGTGCGTGCGCGTTTGATTTCTCAACAGCCTACAAGTGCAGGTGCACCAGAAAAGGACCAAAGATCAGATACAAGGATGTACAGAAGCTGGAGATCAAACCCAAACACCCATACTGCCAAGAGAAGATGATATTGTGAGTGAGACTCTTTTTTTTCTCTCTTTCAGTTTTTCTCTTTTTCTTCATTGTTTCTTTCCGCTGCTCGATATCTTTCTCAAGTCCATTTCTGCCCTTTCCTTACTCTACCTCTCCTTCCTCTCTTTTCTTCTCTCTCTCCTTATCCTTCTCATCCCTTGCATGCTTGTTTTCCTTTCCTTATTATTTTCCTTGACATTTTCCTTCCATCTGTCTCTCCTCATGCTTTTCTTTTCTTTACAAATACCTGGTTTTCTTGTTTCCTCTCCTTCCTTGTATACCCTACTTCTGCTTTCCTTCTTTCTCCCTGTGTTGGCATACACTACAACTCATAGTATCACAGTATTTGTCCCTGCTTAACACAGAGATATACAACTGAACTGCCTTTCAAAACACCATAAACATATTTGGCGAGCTGTATAGACATTATCAAAACATCCTGTCATCTGTGCATAAAGCACTTAGGAGGATTTACAGTGTGATAATAAACTGATTTAATTACATCCAGCAGTCAGGGGGGATGAATGATTTATTAGTTGGAAAGGTTTGGAGAAAACAAACATCACTTTGCAAAACTTTCCAGAACTTTCAAGTGCACATGACAGTCTTATAAAGTGTGATGCTGAAATTTCAAACATCTGATGAAAGCATAATTGCTCTACAGTTAAGATCCTGTTACACATATGTTACGTATGTAGAACATGTGAGGTTGCGTCCAATGGATTCACCACAAGTGTGTCTTTATTACACTATTTCATACAATATACAATATATTTGTATATAAACAATGTATGTTCCTTTATCATCCCAAATGCTGACTTTTATGAAAGTCTCTAGTGATAACTTGAGGTGTCCAAATACTCTCAAAGTAGCCTGTGGCACACAGATACTGTAGTTATATATACAGTATATAGTATATATCTCTTTACTATGAGATTGGGTCCACACTCATTTCTGTGAGATGAGGGGGACAACAGATGTTATGTCAGCTTTCCTGGAGTCAATTTTGTTTTCAACGTGCGAACTCTGCTGCCACCTGCTGGCAAATTACAATATCACTCAGAGAACACAATTTGGGTAGCAGCAGTGAGGATGTGACATATTGCATCAATCTGTTTACACAGTCACATTGTGACATTGTCCGTTTTAGGGACAAAATTGCAAGTCCATACAATGTAAATAAATACATTTTAGGGTTAAAACTTGGTTTAAGGATAATGTTAGACATATAGTGGGCAATATAAGGTTTAGATTAAGTCACGAGGTCAATGCAAAGTTGAGTTGAATTGAAATGTTTTGATAGTACTGTAGGGTTGAGTATCTTCAACAGTTAGACCTCAGGGGTCGGGGTCGACCTTCTGAATCTACCTCCATAAAAATGGCTGTAATTCCTAAATGGTTAATGCGATATTTCTGTTCAACCCCTCGAATTAAAGCTGAAAGTCTAAACTTCAACCACATCCTGATTGTTTCATTTCAAATCCATTGTGGCGGTGTACAGAGGCAAAATTACAAAAAAATTGTGTCACTGTCCAAGTACTTATGGACCTAACTGTACATCGAGTTCAAGTGTGCGTGTGTGCGTGCGTGCGTGTGTGTGTGTGTGTGTGTGTGTGTGTGTGTGTGTGTGTTAACGGCCGCACAGCCATTATTTAAGACAGCTCTATTAGCATGAGATGGAGGGCCACCAGCCGCTGGTGCCCAGTGAAAAATGAGCCTCAGCAGGCTCCGGAAAGCCACAGAAGAAAAAGGAGAGTAGGAGAGAACTGAGCGAGAGAGTCCCCCCTCCTGGCATTTGTTGTGGCCGTTGTGGCTCACGGCACCCAGTTTGGCATTCAGAGCGACCACTCCTAACCACACACACAAGCTAGGAGCCCCGAAACGTCCCTGTTTTCTCCGTATTTATTTGCGTTCTCTCCATTTCCTCCTTCTTTCTCTTTTTCCCTCAGTCTTTATCCATATTCTTGCTCTTTCACATAATCCCTCACCTTCTTTTTATTACCATCACTCAATATTTTTTATTGGTGTCCTTTGTCTTCATCCGTTTCTTTTATTATGTTTTACTTGCTACCTCTCTTCTTCTTCTTCTTCTTCCCTGTCATGCCTCTGTCTGTTGTGGAAGTATTCAAATCCTTTACCTGACCAAAAAAAAAAATAGTAATACCACACTATAACTATCCTATTATGGTATTGGTATTGCTCATTCATTAACATGTAGGAAGCATTTTAATGTTGTTTCTAATGGAGGTGGAGCTCATTTTAGCTATTTCCATACTCCATATAGGCTGTGTATTTAATACGATAATCATATTTCTGTATATTAAAAAATTAAAAAAAAAATAGTAAAGCACATTTCACTCCCATCACTTAATTTCTTTTTATTTTCTCTCAACCTTTCCTTCCTCCCCCTGTGCTTATGAAACATTTTGCTAACCAAATTAGCTGTTAGAACCAGAGGCTATACTTCAGCTGCCCAGGTGAATTATAATGAGGAGGAACTGAAGCTCAAATTAATGAACACATTAGGTGAAATTTCAGCTCTGCCGAGCAGCAAAGGATAAACATTCGGGGTGTGTTTATTTCAGCCTTACAGATATGGGTTCATTGGCATGCAGCATACAAAAGCACTTTCATGTTCTCTTTATCAAGCGCACACACACGCACATACACACTCAAACACACTGAATGCTCAGTTCCTCCATAACAAACCAGGTACAGCTGCCCGACTAAATCTCAATAGCCAAAGTCACAACTGAATTGGCACATAAATAGACACAAAACTCTTTAATCTAATCCTTATAATGACTGAATGCAGCATTTTTACTGAGAGTCAAGTCTTTTCTCTTATAGTCAACTTAATTAACATTCATGGTTTGGGGAGCCTTTGAGTGTGTCACTGGATGAAGAGGCCCTATGGCATGTGGGTGTTTTTCCCACATTTCTCTTGTTTGGCCTGAATATGCCACATGCAGGCACACTGTCTCTACTGTTGCCTTAAGAGGAGGATTACAGACAAAGCAATTGATTCAATGAGCTTAGATGTCACATTGTTTAGTGTCAGCTCCAAAAGTATTACCCCAGTGCCAAGTAACTGGAAGCCCATGTGCAAGCTGATCTTTTGATTTGAGAGGGCGTTTAACTGTCATTGAGGGCAGTGTGAAATTTAAAAATTTGGCCTTTTATCCTGTTTTTTGACAAAATTTGTAAATATTATGTTATTTTTTTGACCTGTAAAAGTTGTTTAGAAGACACTAATGGTGTGCATTAAATTACAGATGATATTTTATTCTCATATTTTGTTAATAACATTAGATTCTTTTGCTTTCTAATAAAGTGTTTGTTTTTTACGTTTGTTTTGTTGTTGTTTTTTGTCTCTTCGTCTTTGTTTGCTTTCAGTGTGACGATGGAGAACGTGGCTCGGTTCAAAGGGCAGGAATATTGTCTTCATCCCAAACTGCAGAGCACCAAGAATCTGGTCAAATGGTTCCGCATCTGGAAGGACAAGCACAGGTAATAAATTGTAAAAATGAAGAGACAAAAGTCACATAATATTTGTTCAGTTACTGGGATTTCACCTTGTAATTTGTGGCTGAGTGTAACTGTTGTATGTCACTTCCACTTTTTCCTTTCTGTTTTCAAGGGTATGCCCAGTATGACATGAGAAAATATTTAAAACTTTGTCATACACTTAGGACAGAATAGTGAATAAGTGACTTTGCTGTTGTTGTGGCTGTGTGTTAGTTATCTCTAGTCTGTATGCAATTAGCAAAATAACCTTATCATGCTACAGATGCCAACAATGATGATTATTGTGTCTATAATCAGTATTTACAATGAATCAAATGACTGTATGTGTGATGTAAAAGGTGTCACTCGTAGTAAGAAACCCACAAACAATTAGCTGGTGAACATACTGGAGCATTTAGCAGCTAAAGAGTCCCCAAAAACAGAGCTAAAGGGAGAGTGAAAACAACCGGATTTACTTTCATCTGACGGTTGGAAACATGACTCCCAATGAATACTAATGTTCCTACGTGACAACAGGATACATTAGAAGGCAAACAAACATGCTTATATTAACTAATGACATAAAGATGGACAACACGTCTTCATGTCCTCCCACTGTGCAAAAATGAAGCCAAAACATTCCGTGTATGAGCGCTGCCATCTTGCGCTGGTGATGTCATTTGGAGCCAGAGTCGCGGTATCTAAAATGACAGAAACCATGTTCGGGGAAAATGTGTGTAAAGTGTACGTTGAGTTTTTAGTTTGACCCATGTCCTATCCAATAACATTGAGGGGCGGTATATATGACCTACTGCAGCCCACCACCAGGGGGCGATTGAGATGTTTTGGCTTCACTTTTGGGGAGCTCTCATGTTGTCAATTCTATTTTATAGTCAACTTAAAACAACACAGAGGTGATGTTCACTTGTTTCTGCTGATGGATCTGTATAATAGACACGTCAGCCTCTTATATGTGTTCTTTCCTATTTGATTTCCTCGCTTACTGCTCTGAGAAGCACACCCACGATGCACACAACCTGCCCGGTTATAACAACCTCTGTCCAGTGGCTTCTATGTAAAATGTTATGGTTTGTTTTGTAAAAAATAGCATTTCCAAAGGAAACTGGCGACCTGTCCAGGGTGTACTCCCTAACTCCCTAACTCTTATTTTTTTGTTTCTTCCTCAGGGTGTATGAAGCCTAAAACCTTGGCTACCCAAGTCAAGTACCAAGCGAGACGAAATTTTAAAAAAGACGACAACGTCACCATGACTGTTTCTTGCAGTATAATCTTCAATCAAACTGTACCTCTCCCACTTCTCCCTGAGATCTGTCAAGCACACTAAGAGATATCTTTAGTTCCCATATCGGCTGGTGGGCTTGTTTTAGTCGACCATCAATCTAGTTACAGTCTCTCCTGTCTTTACAACTGTAGTTATACTTGTCAAACAGTGGATGAAGTGCTGCCATCTGTGCTCAGACAGATGTAGATTTTTTCCGTTATGAATTTCTCTTTCTCTTTGGCTTTTAGGCTTCTTTCAAGTGAGAATGTATAAGAGTGTTATTCTGAAGATAAAGGGCAAACTTCTTTTGAAAAGTACAGTGTGGGTGTAAAGATTTTCACTATTCTGTCTGTAGTCAATATGACAGGTAGGACATTAGTACAATGCCTACATTTGGGGTCTGGTTACCTGTGTTCAAGAGGTTGTCGTCGAAATGCAGCAACAAAGGCCCTCAATAAATTTGATTCTCTGTATTTGTAGAGGAGAAGCAGTCAGTGTGCGGTTACATATATAATGCAGATTTTGCTATTTTTCAGTCAGATAGAGGAGATCTACCACTGTGTGTGTTTACCATGTCTGTGCTAGTCATAGGCCTATGTGTCAAGCAAACACAGTACTCTGCAGTACCCGTATTGTAAAATATTATCTAATTAACTGGCAGGGTGTAGTTTCAATAGATGTTAAAGAATACAAGTAGTTCATTTGTGCCATTCATACATACAGGATAGTATATGGATTGGGGTTCATTGAAAATAGATCATTAAACAGACTAAGAAAAATAAAGACTGTCTGTAGTTTACATCAACAAAAGGACTATATATATATTTTTACTTAGTTCCACCTCTTGAAATAAATGTGTAATAAAGCAATATCTCATAGAAACTGCCTACATAACCACTGTATTAAACTACGGATGAATAGTATCTTTAAAGGATAAGGCTGGTGATATTAAAGTTTTTTTTCTTAATGTAACCAATATCCCATGAAAATATCCAAATCAACAATGCGACTTTCATGAAAAAAAGGGTTAATAGCTTCCTCAGTCGGCCATTGTGGGTTTTTAGCAAACGTCACTCAAACAGGAGGTGCTTTTGTTTGGGACTATTTTCAGCAGCGGATTAATACACATTTGTTGCTCTACTGAGTGTATACTGCAGCGTGACGGTGCCTGCAACTACAGTGACCATGTTTGTGGTAATAAAGACGTTAGCGTGATAAATCATTGTTGTTTTCTCATGGGATTTGTTGACAATAACAAAAACGCAGAATATTATCAAACGCATCCTTTAAAATGGGCTTTGGATTGTGTTATTATGCTATGGAAATAAGCATTGGACCAGAGCATGTTACTTCAAAAAATTTCAACTTTCTTTCAGCATTGAAAGGGGACAATTTGACTGAAACATTACGGCATATAATTAGATACATGGCAGCCGTTTCATTTGTTCTGATCCAGATCATTTCACTGTCTCCCACATGGATGATGATAGACTTATCTTGTCTGATCGTATCTCTCCGAAAAAAGGATCTCCTGAACGATACTGTCACATGTTAGCATTTTGTATGCTGTGGATACACTTTGCAGCAACGACTGTTGGGGTGTTGTTTTGCTGCCACCAAACAGAATTCACTCACAAATATAGCTGCATATATATATATATACACACAAAACACCACATTTTCTTTACCTTTTGAAGAATGTGCATTACTCTTGTTTTATATCGTATATATCAATATATATAAAAAGCATTTTGTAAGTATAGTATGTTCGTGAGAATGAATTCACCTAGGGACTTTATAGTGTCATGTATATTGTATTACTGCATTATAGTTGTTTTTTGCTATTTAAATCTTGGTTTGGTAGCAAATATTTGGAGGTTAAGTGTTTGGACTGGCCCACCAAACACACAGTTAAACATTCCATTGGGTGTAAAAGAATAAACACAGCAATAAAGTATCTATAGAGCAGCTCATGTCTGCATTTGACTCATTTAATTAACTATTTTGATCAAAACAAGGGAGAAACGACGCTCTTGCAGGGGTGAACACATTAAAGTGCTGTGAGACAAGCAGTCCACCAGGTGGCGGTATATACCAAAGTGTAATATAATGGATGTTATAGTACAGTAACAATACAGGGATAGTTTGCCTTAAAATATTTCGGTAAATGGAGTTTAGACACATGGAAATTCTTTTGCATACTCGCATACACGGAAATAGTGGTTCATATGTATATAATTGAGGTAATATAAGCAAAAATAACACTTAAAATTTCCTGGGGAGCTGAGAATTTTGTTGGCGCAAACCTCATATATGTCAAATTAATGTCAATAAAACATCGAAAATATAGAAAAAAAATATTCACAATAAAGTATATTGCATTTATTAAATCACACAAAGAGCATTAAGAGTTATATGTGAATTTTGAAAACTAGAACGTTATAATAGTCTTAATTTCAGTTTAGCTAAGTGTGTTTAAGATTGACATAATGTAACTTTAATATATAAGTATTGTGTCTACACAAAACAGTCCTGCCATTACTTTGGGGCCTCTGATATTTGTGTACTACATGCAAAATCTCCCAAAAATCTCCTCAGGTGTAACAATATGTTAATATAATATAAGAAGAGATGGAAAATGACCCACATTTATATACACAATGTATAGAACTGCAATAACAAGTTAATGTAGTTAACATTTAATAGAAAAAAAAACACTTTCAGGATATTATTGATACATTAACCTTTATTATGACAACCGATCAAACTCAGTCTGCTGATGAAGAAAGTGAGATGTGGATTAAAGCAGGTTAGTGGATCCCAAAATACAGTAACAAATATTTGTTTTTGCATGCTGTAAAGTAAGTAAAGTGGTTAAGTGGTACTGTTAGGTGGTTTAATTCTCATCCTTTGAATATATTTAACATAAAAGGACTACCGACTGGGGTCCCTGGGGACCCCATGAATAGACTGTAAGAAGCAACAATCATAGCAAAATATTTACTGACTACTTCTCACAACATTATTCGCGATGTAATGTATCTCATCTGAAACAAAAAAAGCAAACAGATTATTATCATTATTTTAGGAAAGTGACAATTAATTTGCATATTGTGTCAAGCAAAATTAGACTCTTCTTTAATACAGATTGCAGCTTTTATCCCAAGTACAGTCCACTTTAGTGCTTACAAGCCTATTTACCGTTCTTTGATTCTGGTATCATTTAGTTTTCAGTAATTTCATGTAACATTATTAGTGTTACATTTATATTGTGAAACCATCAGGGGTCACTGTGACCCCCAAAATAAAATAATTTAAATAAACCCACCCATTCAACACTTTCAGTACAACGTAGACATTGATCATGAAGGTGAACAAATTTAGCCTAATTTTATTTTATTTTATTTGCAATGTTTACATAATGTAACATGAATGGTGTTTACATAGAACTATGAACACCACACGCTACAGGCAGTTACAGCACAAGATGTGGCTCATCCTATGCTCAAGGCAAACTGGCATGTAAAAGCAGGAGCAAACATTTGTTATCTTCCTATCTGTGTTTCTGGAGCAAAGGCAACACCTTGTTTTTACCAGTAGGTTTTCCAGGTGATCGTCGGACGTTCACAGCAGCAGGTAGAGTTTTCCTCACACCCATGATGGTTATTGCTGCTCGGTAAATGACACACTATTTTACAGCCTTTTTTTTTTGTATAATAGAACATTTGATTTGAAAAAATGTTAAGATGAAATTATGTGTTTTATTACTGACCTATACATCATCTTGCCTTAGGAAGAGCAGTCAGGGTCTAGGGTAGTGCACGAGGTAATCTGTGTCTGATCTATCTGTGTGTGTCACCTTCAAAATGACTGTAGTGTGTAATATTTTAAAGAAAGAACCATGGTGTGATGTGAAGTCAATAAATAGTGTCATCTATTAAATTTGCATTTGGGTGCTGATTGACAAAGTCATGAAACATTGTAATGATATAATAAAGCACAGATGCACTAAGGCCTAGTTAAAAATGTACGTAAATTAACATGGAAAGGCTTTGTTTTATACTTTCCGCATGTTATGTGATTTAAATGCAGAAAACTGGGCTTTAGACATGAATAATAAAGTGTAACATTAATTACAAGAGTGCATTAAGTTGTTTTTTTCCCCTTTAGTAGGCATAATTTAGTGTTGCTTAGCTTATTGTAAACGGCCAGTAATGTCAAACAGTGGCCTACATAATCAATAACTAATAACTAAAAATGAACTACATGAACATCAAAGAAATCTAAAATTATGTGTATGTGTATGTTTTAGGTTTCTCTACTTGTCGGCCGTGGGAGGTCAGTATTTGGCAGCTGTCGCCTGCTGTGTTCAGAGTGAGAGAGGTGGGGTCAGTATTTGGCAGGTTCGTCCCTTGAGGGTGTGTGTACGAGATTCGCTAAGCAACGACCTGCAAACGGGCACCCGACTCAGTCCGAGCTAAAACAGGAACCACATTATTTTCGAGTGTCTTTGCAATGTTCCCGAAGATATTTCTACGCCGTCTGCTTTGATCCCATCGAAGTTGCCGTCTCCTCAGACATCGGCCACAGAAACCAAACAAGAAATTAATGCACCTTGCTCCGCGTTCCTGTTTGTTTTGACCTGGTAAGGTACCCCGTAGCTACCGATTAGCTTGCTTTGCTAAAAGCACTTCTTGTGGTTCACTCAGCATCTCAGTGGCTAATGCTAGCCAGCTAAGCTAACTCTGTCTGACGCTTTGTGTTGCCTGTTTAAATTATTATGGCGCACGGGTAGTTGATGCATGTATCTGCTGCAGTTGAATCTTTATTTTGAGGCTATTGTTGAAGTGTCCAGCATGTGTTAAAGCGTTTACGGCTTCATTTGTGTTCATTGGGAGCTAACGGCTAACGGTTAGCAACGTAGGCAGTTCCATCACATCTGTGGATCCTCCGCAGGCACAGCAAGCTAACTCGGAGACAGGAAAAGAATACATTGTCATATGTAATTAAATATCTGAAGGGTTTTTGGATGCCACCAGCAAAACTGAACAACGCCGTTTTTTTTGAGTATTGCAGACTTGTGATATTAGTTGTCTATAGTCAGTAGTTGTGTGTCAAGAATGTGAGATGAAATGGGCAATTCCGAATCACCTGGTTATGATGGTGACTGTACACAACCGTTTACAAAAGCATTCGTCCTTTGTTTCGATTGTCTGAAGTTCTTCTTTTGAAAGGTCGCCGGTAGTTTCGTTTTCTGTTCTGACAGTTTCTGGAAAGCTTCATCATTTGCACAGATGCTCCAGTTTGGTTATATTCAACTGTCTGTTCTGGAATGTTCTCGTGTTTGGTGGCACAGTGCTTGCCATTTAACGATTTTAACTTTTTTTTTTTTTTTAACGTGGAATAATAATTCGTTTGAAGGATGTGACGGGCTGACTCATTTCTGGGCTCTCTGAAATCCTTTGCACATTGCATAATCGTATCCGGCCATTGCCCAGAATTAGAACGGATTGGGCTATCCATATGGTGTGCTGTACTAATAAGGGAAGGCACCACCGTGTATTACACATAAGCACATTGTAGGGTATTGGGCACACACTTGCATCATTGTGCATACTTGCATACATACAAATAATTATTCGCACATTCAGTACATATTCAGGTAGAGCTGAAATAATCAATTAGTCAATAAACATAATATCAATTGCAACTGTTTGGGCAGTCGATTAACTAATTTTTCAGCAGAAATGCCAAACAGTAAAATAATTTTGGACTGTTAACAAGCTTAAAAGACTTTTAAAAACTTTTTTTTTTTTAAGTATGTTTAAAAAACCCCAACATTTTTACATATTTAATCCTTTAATCTGGTAAATAATTGTCACAATTATTGACAATGAAAGAATTTGCAGTTCTACAACATTGCCAATATCAACAAACCTAATGATGGTGATTGCAATTATTTGTAACAATACTTTAATTTATTTAGAACTTTTAATTCAGTATTAGAAAAGGATTGAAATATATAATATATGCTCAAGACCGACATAAGCAAAGTTAATTTATGCACTGTAAATGACTGGAAGTTTAGTACTACAGCAGCTTCTGATGCTTCTGTACATATATGTTTTCATGAAAGCCGTTTATTTATTGGAGCACACCGTATTGTTGCAAACATTTCTTATACGTTTTAATATTAATATTTATCTTTATTGTTTCTTTATTCTATCTTTTGTATTTTTAATTGCTTGTTTTTAATTTGCCTCATAACATATGTTTTAATCCTATTTCAAATTGTTTTAAAAAGCACAGTATAAAAAATATATTATTATTACATGGTGATTAGTGCTGAAAATCCCAAGTTTCATTAAAGTATAATATTAAAATGATTATATTTATGATATCACAAAGTCTTCATGATATGATATGGGCATATGATATTGTCTAATATCAATCACAGGCCCCTGAATTGAATCCAATAACAATAACTGTTCAATGCAGGCCTGTTGCGCCTCACCATCTTTATAAACGTTGCAGAGGTGTAATAGGGGGTTAAAGTTGATGGCAGCAAAGGTAGTAGCAGCGCTGTGTTGCAGTGATATTGGCAATCTGTAAAAAGGGCTTATGTGAAACAGAATATCATCCCTTGCTCTTTCGCTGCTCTTTCCCTTCACTCATGGCGAGTTATTATGCTTTTGCTCGTAGTTGACCCCTGCCGTGACCTTTAAACAACAAGAATTTAATTGTTGTGGGCTGGATTAACTTTGCTTTCCTCGGTCCTGGCAGCAGCACAGAGCTACCAGAAGTTTAAAATTATAACCTTACAATTAATTTGCTTTGTGAACTATACAATAGGGGTAAAAAATACAATACAGTGATATAAGTGTGTATGAAACTCTCTATTTACTTTTGGTCACAGGTACTCTTTTTACCAGCAGCAACACACTCATGTTGACTCCTTGCAGCAACAAAGTTGTTCCCGCCAAGAAATTCAACTCGGTTAACTCCTCGCGTTGTCCTTATGCCTCCATGAAAAACTTGAATGGTGACGGATAACGAGTGTTGGCATACTGTATTTGTACTGTTTGAATGTGCACTTTGATGTGCACGGTGACAGATGTGCCATGGAAACTTAAATAAATAAACTAAAATAAATATCTATCTTACAGATGATGCTATAGATCAATGTTTTCGCTTTGCATCAATGATATCCTGTGCTGCAGATGCTGTGCTTGATCCACATAAATGGAACTTAACACCCCTTATTATGAGCTTGTTCAATTTAACAATAAACTACGATTTGTAAGCGGTGGAAGATTTCCCCCAAAGCCCTTTATTTACTTAATGTAAAAAAAAGTAATACTGCAGTTACCAGAAAATATACTTAAGATTCAAAGGTAAAAGCACTCATTGTTAAGAATGGTCCCTTTTGGTCTGTATTCGTCTGTTTTCGGGTTCCTGACAGTATCTCAACAACAGCCACAAACAGCCAAACAACTTGAATTTAAACTGCAGCTATTTTGCAGGTCACACACAATCTATGGTTTTATCTGAAGGGCTTGTGTAAAATCTGTCCTATAGCTCAGTGAAGTTAAACATGTTGACAAAACAGCAAGGCTATTGAGTAAGAGACAGCAGATATCTCTATAGTCGGGCTCGAGTAAAGGTTAACCTTGCATACATTTTGAGTGTGGGTGTGTGTGGGGGGGGGGGGGGGTTAGCCCCCCAGACCGGAAATGC
>JBBPCS010036015.1:0-11515 GCA_037974645.1 Hollardia meadi
GGGATTTAATTCTTGCATGTTTTGTTTTGTTGTGCATGATCGCAGCCCCTATGTGTCCGCATGAGGAAAGTTCAAGACAGGCTATTAGAATAAAAATATTGCGCTAGGCTACTTGATGAGTTAAATAAGAAAAAAAGTATTAAGATATTCCTGCAAATGCAGTGAAGAAGTTCAAGTTCTGAAATTCGTGAATGATTTTCATGAATAAAAATGTTTCAAAACATCCCCCCCTCTGTTTTTTTCACAAATCGCACCCTGGACATAACCCATCTTGTGAATTGGCGCTATACAAATAAAATTTGATCTGACTTTACTTAAAACAGCAAAGTAAATACAACTGACATGAGGAAAATTCCAGATATATAATAGTCCAACAGTTTGTATTTTTAGTTTTAACAATTAGTATTGTTAAGATAGTGCTGTAATTGTTAGTCCTGTCAACTAGTCTTGAAAAGCTATTTTTATATGCTTAATGTAATGCCAATGTAAAATATGGAATGAGGAGGTGGAGCCAGAGATCTCCATCTTGGAGTCTCGCATCTACTTCTCATATTCTCACATTCCAGATTTGAACAGAAAACATTAAAATTCTCTTTGACATCAAAATAACCAAATAATTAACAGCCAAAAAATAAAAGAATATATGTTGGGACTGGCAGTGTATGCATACCGGTAAAGTCAAAGAAGTAGGAGAGTCTGTTTGCCAGCATGGCATGCTGGCAGCCTGTCATGCTGTATCCCAGCAGCTCCTCTGGATCTCTGCTGAAGGCCTCGGCAGCCTCTGAGCCACTCACACCGATGTAGACGCCTGTCCTACTGCCGCGCATTGTGGCCGGGTTCAGTCCTGCATCACAACATTTCATTGTTTTTAAACCATTCACTCAGTTTTTCAACCAGGTAGCCTCACTCAGATAATGAGCTTTTTAAAAAAAACTAAACCACAAAGTTTTAAAACATGACAGAGAAAATAAAACAATACAGATACACTTTCCACAAGACATTTACTGTATTATTTTCTACCGCTTTTACTCATATTACTGTCCTCTACCGATCAGCAGTGCTGAAGCTTTTCACCCCGTTTTTCTCACCTCCATCAACGATAGCCTCATAGGCAACCTCCAGCATGACACGCAGCTGGGGGTCCATGGTGTTGGCCTGTTTGGGGTGGACTCCGAAGAAAGCTGCATCGAAGTGGCTGATATCCTTTAGTTTACCATTCCTCTTTGGAAGACCGTACAGACCTCGAAAAGAACAAGAGACACATCATTTTCAAAAGATTTGCTCACACAGGAAGTGGTTTCGTGCACATTAGAAGTACAGAGAATACAAAGTTTGTATTACATATGACAAAGAATCATAAAATCATCATCACAAGTTACTGAGATTTAGAAAGAAAAATGGGAGCTAGCAGGTGCCGATGATGAGGCATTTCTTTTAATTCATGTCGGTATAGTACATGTAGAATTTTAATATCAGTGAATCAAAAGAACATTAATTTTTCTAAAATTTTGGGATCCTATTGGCTGCCAAAGAGTTTTGGTATCAATAGAAGACTGTTCACTCATGAATTTTCATTTAAGCCAAAGGTGGCGCCAATATAATATACATGTCGGTTATTAAAAAATCCAAGCAATCTACATGATCTATAACATGTCATGTCAGGGTTGAGTTATACGTGCAGTTCTTACAGTTTATTGCTAAAAATTTGGCGGAGCAGTGTTCCAAAAGATAATATAGTAGGAAGGCATGGTAAAAACAAGCAGAAGCCAAAATGAATCAATTAGATAAAGAGCTGCAGTGGACATGACAAGTTTTCTTCAGAATGAACTTTAAAAAACAAACAAACCCTGAAATCTTCAATTCTTCCTGTGGTATTAAAGACCACTTGTACTGTGCCTCACAGGCACTGATGATGGCCACTTATTTCCTGCACTTTTAATAACAGCCTGGTAGAAGATGGGCTAACAGGCAAGCCAGACTTTGAAGTTAAATTGAAATAGAGGCCAAACTGTGTGATTACAACATCATATGATGCACACATGCCCAAAAGGACTTTTATATTGTGGAAAAAAAGGAAGTAAAACGGTGGATTTTTTAGGGTTTTTTTTTAGTGTTACAACCCCTGCAAAAAGACTCATTTCACTATCAGAATTTGATCTACTCATTTCGATAACATTGAGAACGTCTAGAAGAGCTGCACGATTAAATCATTTTATCTCCATTCAAGTTAGTGGAGGGCTAAATTGAGAGTAAGCTGGCTCTGCTGGCGGAAGTCTCCGATGCGCATGCTCTATGGGCACATGGGGCTGCCTCCAAAGCTGTATCTAGTTCTCATTAATAGATCTGTTGTCAGGGAGTAAAACATTGTAGCAACATGTTTCACTTGTCTAAGGGTAGATGGTTTAACAACAGTTTATGTTTGTTGTTTTACTCACTGTTGAAAGAACTGATTTGGTTTTCTAGGTGATGGGGATGGTATTTATGGTTTGATATCAAGCAGGGTAAAATATCTGTTCATGTTGGGGACAGGTCACACAGCTATGCAGCGAGCTCCCGCCAATCTGGTGACATCTGCAGTAGCCATCTGAAAAAATCTTATCATGCATCTATTTGTAGAGAGAGCGCAACGTGTCATTAGGGATGGGACGATATAAGATATTATTGTTTATCGCGATAAAAACAACTCAAGATAATTTTATCTTGGTGAATTCCCACTATCGTGATAATCGTGAATATCAGGATAAGGTAGACTATCACATGTGTGAATATCCTCTCGAGTGACTTCTGAGTGAATTAATTTGTTAGAATCGGAATATCATACAAACAGCGAACATAAGTAGAGAGGGCATCTTTGATTACAGCTTGTGCAAAAGTGAATAATAAAATAAATAAATTAATAACAAGGTTGAATAATAAAAGTAATAGTTATTAGGTCAATTCATGCTTCATATTGATTGATTAATTTTTTTTTTCTTCCAGACTGCGTGTCCAGCAGCACCCAAAGAGACTGCTGTGCAACCCACAATAAAAGAGACCCTGCAAAAACAGGCTGCATATGCCCCAACCTCAAAGAACGCAAAAGATCTTAATCAAGCATTGGCATATTTTATATCAAAAGATATGATGCCAATTCAAGTTGTTGAAAAGCCTGGCTTTTTAAAGCTAATGAAAACAGCTGTTCCTCTGTATAAAGGTGCCGACGTGACAGTTCTTCTCCAGAACAGCGATAGCACGAATGTACAACGAGATGAAAGCTGACGTGACCTGCTGCAACCACTGACCTGTGGACCAGAAGCGGAGGTGGGGGTGAACCGTACATAAGCTTCACCATACATTATCTAACACCAGAATGGAAGCTAGAATCCTGCTGCTTGGAGACCCTGCTCTTCCCAAAAGACCACACTGCTGATAGCATTATCAAGATCGTTCAGAACATGCTTCAAGAGTGGAGAATCAAGAAAGAGCAATTAGTGTGCATCACTACAGATAATGCAGCAAATATGTAAAAGGCTTTTGAGAAGTTCCCTGACCTGTGGCTTGGGTGCTTTGGCCACAATTTAAACCTGGCCATCACAAAGGTCCTGAAGAACAAGCGTGTAGAGGCCACTGTCCGAGCCTGCTGCCACCTTGTCCAGGGGTTCTCGAGGAGCTGGAAGAGGAACAGGGAGTTGTAGGGTAAGCAAACAGCTCTGGAGCTCCCACTGAAGTCATTGATCTATGATGTGGTTACTCGGTGGGGATCAACATATCAGATGTTGGAACGGTTCCTTAGCCAACAACAGGCAATCAGTGCAACACTGGCAGGAGAAAGAGGGGTATGGCACCTGATGCCAAAGGACTCTGACATCACCGTCATGGAGCAAGTGTGTGAGCTCCTTCGTCCTCTTAGCCAGTTCACAGATGCACTTGCCTCAGAGACCAGGGCCACACTCTCTGCTATCAAGCTAGTCCTGGAGCACATCAAAACGGAGATCCTGGTGCAGACCAATGAAGACCTGCCACTGGTCATAGAGATGACGAGGATGATGAGGGAGGAGCTTGACTCGAGGTATTCAGAGAAAGCAGAGAGAATGATGGATGTAGTGAGTTTCATTGACCCTCGCTTTAAAGGAAAATTCTCTGAAGATCTCGAAGACACAGTCAACAACTGTGTACAGGAGGCCCTACAACTGGCACCTGTAAAAGTTAGACAGGAACGTCAACCTACTAAGAGGCTTCACCTCTGCTCTCACCCGTCATATACATGTGTCTTCCATCCATTGAAGCCGATGAGGACCCGTTGCTGTGGTGGAGTGGTCATGCAGGAGAAATGCCTAACCTTTCCAGGGTTGCACACAGGCTTTTGTGCATACCTGCAACTAGTGTTCCTTCCGAGCGAGTGTTTAGAGCCAGTGGGCACATTGTGACACCTCTACGAGCAAAACTAAAGCCAGAAAAAGTGAACATGCTGACATTTTTGCACTTCAATCCATCTTGAAAAGGACCACGGTTTGGCACGTCTCACTGTCTAGGCCACAAGGCTAGCAGTACTGTTTGATGACAGAAAAATGCAGTGTTCAGGGTTTTTAAAAAAAAAACTATAACGGGTTCGAAGTAGTACAGTTTGACTCAACTCACAATGCCAGTTGGACTTTATTTTATTTAAAGAACTGAGTCACAGAATGTTGCTATTTCTTATTTATTCATTTATCTTTTATTTATGCAGGGGGACCTTATAATGTATGATTACCTTATTCAAGATTGATTGTTTGTTTTTTTCCCATTCATTCTGCCGTCTTTGCTTCTTTACAAAAGGAAGATATGTGTCCTTTGATGCAATAAAAATATTTGTTTCTTAACAAAATGTGAGGTAAAGTGATTCCAGTATGTTTAAGTGCCATTTTAAGAGTTTTAAGCATATTTAGATGATTATCGGGATAACATCGTTAATCGCAATTATGTTGGCCAGGATAATCGTGACATGAAATTTTCATATCGTCCCATCCCTACGTGTCATACTATGAAAACCACACCAACTGGAGGGGAAAACAAACAGCCCCACAATATGCAACCAAGGGCTGAAACGCTACACAAAGTGTATTTATTTCTTTGAAATTTATTGAAAATTTGCTGTTACATGATATGAATGCTCTACACCAGAATACAAAAAAATGCATTGCAGCGGTTGTGTGCTCCCTCTTTCCCTATGTGAAGAAACAGGCTCAACGTCACTTTTTAGCTTCAGCCAGCCACTGGTTCCTATGACAACAGATTCATATTAGGTCTCTCACAGCAAAGCTCCAGAAAATGCATGGGACTGGATAAATATAAACAAAACAACAGTACATGTACATGATAGTACGATAGTATGATTTCTTATGAAGCTACAAGCTAGCAACGTCACCATCAGATAATGTGGTGAATTCGCAAATGACTCAACAAATGATCAGAAAAGCATTTGCTATTAAATTTGGAAGTCACCTGCAGAAACAACACTTTTACCAAAAAAAACTAACTTATTAAATTATTTTAGCAGAGCTTATTACACATCAAAATGCTTGCTGCACACATGATTGAGTGCCAGGATTCCACAGCTTGTATTCACTTTTGTCTTCTTAAGAGGCTCAGTTTCTTGGTTCAACAGCTTATAAAAACTTGG
Source organism: Hollardia meadi (assembly GCA_037974645.1). Taxonomy (NCBI): domain Eukaryota; kingdom Metazoa; phylum Chordata; class Actinopteri; order Tetraodontiformes; family Triacanthodidae; genus Hollardia; species Hollardia meadi. The sequence continues at coordinate 5,639 of JBBPCS010036015.1, forward strand.
TTCAGGGTTATTTACTCTGTCTGTAGTGCATCCCACACAGCAGCTTTTAAATACATTTCATTTGTTTGCTAGCAAACAGAAGTGACAAGGAAACACCTTCACACAACACAAAGTCAATACAGAGCGATAAATCGTTTTCCCCTCCGGGGCGGGTGGGGCTTTGTGCTCTGTCTCTATAGAGGGGGCACAATAAAAAATCAGAATACATTGGCATACACACAATCTCAGTATCTGTACCCTTGTCATCCTTACTAAACCACAATATGGGCAGGCAGCGATACATTTTCATTGCCAAAATATTTATATTTGGATCTGGATTTTGTTTTTCTATGTAATGGGGATGGCACTGATGGTTTGATGATGACGAATTAGAATGTAATACATTAAGTTCAACTAAAATATCACTCAAAAAGGTTTCAAAGTAACAAAACAAATCCCTGAAAATAGCTGTGAGGCTACCTTCTTCTGAGGTAAGGTTGCTACCCTTAGGCCACCAGGAGGACCCAAACTTTTTAGTATACATCATCAAAAGACTAAAAGGTTTTAATTCAAATTCTAAATATTCAAGTAAAAAAAAGAACAAACCCTGACAACCTCATGTGATAAGAATTTTGGACCTGTGTACACTCCCTGCACCCGGCTGTAGTTCAGCAAGAAAGAGTTCCAGCACATAACTCCCCCCAAAACTGCAACTTGTTGTTACTATATTGTTTGTCTACAAATTTTAATAAAAAGATACAAAAAATATTATTATGTTTTGGTAGGTATGTTTTTGACATTGGAGAAAACAAAATTAGCCATTTCTCATTGTTTCTGGCCTTTATAATAAACTAATACAGAGTTGAAACTGAATGATTGTAGCCCTGATTTTCCACTCACCAACAATTTTAAGAGATCACCAACAAAACCACCAGAGCAGCAGCAAATCGGTTCTCACACCACTGAGCGACGATCGCTTTGTTTGAACTGTTCAGAGACACAATCCAGGAACTTGCAGATTCCTCGCAGACAACAGAAAGTTATCAAGCAGGGTAAAATATCGTATTGTGTTAGGGATGGGTTAACCAGCCATGCAGTGAGCTCCCACCAATCTGTTGTCATCTGCAGTAGCTCTCTGAAAAAATCTTAACATACATCTATTTTCAGAGAGAGAGAGCGCAACACGTCATACTATGAAAACCACGCCAACCGAAGGGGAAAACAATCAGCCCCACAATATGCAACCAAGGGCTGAAATGCTAACAAAATGTATTTATTTATTGAAATTTATTAAAAAAAATTGCTGTTACATGATATGAATGCTCTACACCAGACTCTTTAACTCACAACAAACAAATCATACACAAAAATGCATTGCAGCAGTTGTGTGCTTTCTCTCTTTCCTTGTGTGATGAAACAGGCACAACCGTTACTTTTTAGTTTTAGCCAGCCATTTGTTCCAATGACAGCAGATTCATATTACGTCTCTCACAGCCAACTTTGTAGTAATAAGCTCCAGAAATTGCATGGGACAGGAAAAATATAGACAAAACAAAATAACAGTACATGTACTTGATAGCACCCCAAAGATTTCTTACAAAGCTACAAGCTAGCAACATCACCATCTGATAATGTGGTGAATTCCATAAATGACTGAATAAACGATCATGAAAGCATTTGCTATTGAATTTGCAGCCTGCAGAAACAACACTTTTACCAAAAAAAACTAACTTATTAAATAATTTTAGCAGAGCTAATTGCACATCCAAATGTCATTTTTGTCTTCTTAAAAGGCTCAGTTTCTTGGTCCAACAGCTTATAAAAACTTGGTTCAGGGTTATTTACCCTGTTTGTAGTGCATGCAGCTTTTAGGCATTTTTCTGTTGTTTGCTGGCAAACAGAAGTGACAAAGAAACACATTCACACAATACAAAGTCAATAAAGAGCGATGAATAGTTTTCCCCTCTGGGGCGGGTGGGTCTTACTTGCACTCTCTCTAGGCACAATAATATACGGGTAGTTTCTCAGAATACATTTGCATACACACAACCTCTTCAGCATTTGTAACCTTGTCATCCTTGCTAAACCACAATATGAGCAGGCAGCGATACATTTTCATTACAAAAATATTTATTTACATGAAACTCTCTCACCCAAACCTTCTCTACCTTATGTTTTTTCTAATCATGGCACAAAACAACTTTGACTGCTTGTTGCTTATGTCACTATGTTTTTTTTGTGAGAAAACGTAGTTTGGAGACCAGGCAGACTTGTCAGGGATTTCTCTTGGTAAAAGATCTTGTAATGTCTGATCCCTGTCACCCATCAGTCATGTGATCAGTGTTGTCAGTGATCTGAAAACTCAGAGTCATGTAATGTTATCAAGCTTTAAGGCTAACCATTATCTGACTCTAGCTCAGAATATAGACATGGGATCTTCTCGTGTCTCATCCTCTCATCTCACTGTCAGAAAGACAGCAAAAAAGCTTATTTCCCAAATATATAGAACTATTTATTACAGGGGTTTTAAAAGTGTGGGAAAGCAAGCCTCCCCTCAGAGAACATAGAAATAGCTGCTTATTATTGCTATTATTACCATTATTGTTGTTGTTGCTATACTGTGTTCCACTCAGGCATAAAAACGTGTTTCAGCAATAAATGATAAAGATCTTTATCTTTTAAAACATCCTTTGAACACAATTCCACTCTGAAGGAGGTTTAAACATTGATTTTTAAAAAAAATATCTTTATTACACTCAGCCCAACAATCTCCCACATTCCCACTTAAATTGTGGGCTAAAATTATTTAACAATTATCCTCCACAGTCCAACAACTAAATTGAAAACAGACTCAACAATAACCCTACTAAAATAACCTTGATTCAACTAAATCATACATTGTAAGGCGTATTTGTGCAATTTTACTCAAGTCAAATAATTTCTGAACATATTAAAGTCAGTCGGACACTTCCATCAAAAAACGAAAAAATCATCACTGCGCAACATGCACAGCCCTGCTTTTCATATCACTGTCTCAACATTGTGCATAAATCCTTTCCATATATGCGCTCGGCAATAAACTGAATGACAATTTTGACTTCTTATTTGGCTCACCTCTACTTTAGTGGGAACAATGAGTCTGCGACTTTGATGCACACAGGCGGTTAATGAGGGGATGCATTGTAGAAAGGAATAAACATAGATCATCCTTGCTTTTAATCATGGTCAATGCGGGAAACCCACACTCACACAATTAAGTGGAGGTGAAGGGGATGAGCACTTTTGAAGAGCTGGGGGAACTCACTCTCCACAGACAAGTGACAACTTCACTCATCATTTGTCCATATTAGAGTTCAACTAGGGCCTCTTGCTCTTGTATTGTCAGTCCAGCGTGGGGTGTCACAGGGAAAGACAAGGGATTTCTCACCCACTGATTTGCCAAAGTCTCCTCTCCAAAATACTCCCCAAACCGCTCACTCTGCCCCTTTAAATGCGCAATGACCACCTGTTGTATTGAGTCCAGTTGCAGTCCTGCCCTCACCACAACATCTTCCAAGGTTGGAAACATTTCCACTGAGCCCCTTTCAACACAAGCACACCACAGGTCCAACTTTTTCCTGAATGCAGAGACTTGATCGTGTGCCAGAGGGACATGGCACTCTTTGACCTGCAGACGTGTTCAGTATGTTTATCCAGTCAAAAATATCAGAAAGATAGGCCAACATTGCAATCCAGTTCATGTCCTCCATGTGCTTCACAAATGAGGAGTTGATTTCGGTGTGGAAGAGGAGGACTTCCTCGTGCAAATCACATTAGCGGGTGAGGACCTTGTCCGAGGACAGCCACTGGACCTCGAAGTGCAGCAGCAGCAGCTGTTGGGCATGAGCGCCCATCTTGTTGGTAGACTCATCCAGCTGAATGGAGAAGAAAGGGCTCCAACGAATACCGTCCAGTAACTGTTCCTTCATGTCAGATGCGGCACTGGATGGTATTGTCAGACATTGGGATCGCATTTAGCTTTGCAGCAGCAGCTTCTCCCATCATTACAGAACACATATCTTTACACGATATGTTGCTTCGGTTGCCTTGGTACTTACAGTGCTAAATGTGGCTGTGGCTCAGGTGCTAGAGCAGTCGTCTAGTGATTGGAAGGTCGGTGGTTTGATCCCCGGCCCCTGCACTCTACATGTCAAAGTGGCCTTGAGCACTTGGGTGTTTCAACTCAATATCACGCCGGAGTTCATAGTGTCATACTGTCATCAGCTAGCACCTCTTTAAAAATAACACTGTGGCAGTGGAGCATCATCACAGCCAATAAATGAAAACCCAAACTTGTTCTCTCGTTCTCTCTTGCCCCCCCTCTCTGTTCTCTTACTTTCTTTCTCTCTCTCTCTACCCCCCTGTCCGGTCCGGTCCAGTCCCCTTCCCCAATTCCACAATAAATAAATAATAATAAAAAATAAAAATAAAAAAAGTTTATGCAACAGGTGGAGTATGCTAAAGTCCTCCCTAGCAGAGCAAATCTGCCCGGCACTATAGGGCATCCAGATCTGTCATTCTGCATGTCTATGTTGCTGGACAGGACATGTTAAAAAATAAAACAACATTGTGGCAGTGGAGCATCATCACGGCCAATACATGAAAATCCAAACTTTTAATAATCATGGTCATACTTCCTGCGTTTTCTGCTCGCCCCCGACACCGTCTCCTCTCTTACTGTAGGTAACATTACTAAAAATCGATCCATTTTGCCCCAAGCATACCTGAAGTTAACAAACAAGATGTTTAGTTATTTTTTCTGGTTAATTTTTTTCTCACACTGCGCCACTGCACAAGTTATCTATCTTTTTTAAGCCCAGGAAAATTCAGACATTTCCTACTTGTGGTAAAATGGTTAACATTCATAGTTTTTGTTCTACTGCATTACAAATCAATAGCAATGCAGGAAATGTGTACTATGAGTGTGGACCAGTTCACCTAAAGTTGGACATAGCTGGCTAGCTGTAATTTATTCCTTATAAAGAAGACTTCTGTCATTTCCCAATTTCTTTCTTTTTTTGTTTGTTTGTGACCATGCAAGGAATCCCTCAGGCCATGAAGCTCTTATTATTTTCTGTTTCCCTTTCTTCTTACTCTCCCATGATGCCTGTTGTGTAGTCTCAGCTGGCCCAGTCCAACCCTTTCAGCACATGAATGTGAGCTTAAAATTGTTTCCCTGTACTGAGGGACCTTTATTCTTAGACAGAAAAAAACTGCAAGCAAGTGAGGGAGGACTGGAAAGAGTGGGACTACAGAGATGTTGGAAAAAAAGATTTCTGAAAGTTCGCTGACCATGTAAACATGGAGAGTGATTAAAGTGCTAGCTTGGAATATTTGAAATTGGAGGTGAAAGATGATTTTATTATTCAACCTTCATTTCAGGATTTGTTGGTTGCTCTTTGTAAAAACAATATTCAAAGTTGTTTTGCAGCTCAACGAGTTTGACAGAAAGAGACAGACAGCAGAGAACAGAGAGGGAGTTGCGCTAGCGCAAATAAAGCAGTGATTCACTACTGTGAAGCTACACAATGACATAAAAATCTCAAACACACAATACATATAATTACTTTCACCCTTTAAAACTGGGGAAAATAAAATTGGAGTTGGGTGGGATGATACAGAATACCATGTTTTGGAGCGTGCAGCTGCTATATGATTTTCTTGTTAAATGTGTTTAGCAAGCAGGGCTGACTAGCACTCACTGAAAGCATAAGAAAATGGGTAAGGCTGTGTTTAGACCAAATTTAGCATTGTCTGCAGAAACTCAGCCCCATTTATTCGAATGGGGCCAGTCTGGCATCAAAGCAGAGGGTGCCAATGCTAAGTGGTTGGGGGGGGGGGGGGGGGGGGGGGCTGTTA